>APFE031180847.1:0-10110 GCA_000404065.3 Pinus taeda | reverse complement strand
CACCGGTTAGGGCCAAAATTTGGTAAAACTACCTTTCTAACCCGGTTTTTTGGCCGGTTCTTACCAGCGGCCTTGCTAACCGGCCGGTTAGACCGGTAAGTGGTTTTTAAAAACGGTTTTTAAAACACTGGGTTGTACAGGTCGTACAACAACAGAGAAAGCTCATGGGTCGTATAGCACTATGCAAGTCGTGCAGATCGTATGTGGGTCCTACACTTTGTACAGCAAGGAGAGAGGCCACAATCATACAAGATCGTACTATTCAATGTAGGTGACAGTAGTAGGAGGGCTTTTCAACAAAATTTAGTAGGGTTGTACAGGTCGTAAAGTGCACCAAATCAGTTAGGTTTTTAGTAGCTTGTAGTTTTTATATTTTCTCAAGGGGCTATTTTCCCAAGTTTGGAGCCCTTGTAAACTTGGAGTAATTTTTAAAGAAAAACTAACAGTTGAAGGGAAGAAATTTATGTTTGCATTTTCAAAATTGGTTCATTATGCTTCCACTAATTTTTTATTTCCAGTTAAATTTCCAGCAAGTCTATTTTATTCTATGAACTGGGGAATTCAATTTAAATTATTTACCTCGATTGTTGGAATACGGATTTTAACATTGTATTAGATGTTGGACTCTAAAAGGGAAGCCTATTTCAATTTTATAGCAGATTTCAAACCCCTATGGTAATGTTTTTTTGGTGCTTGATGGACTATGCACATTTCTTCCATATTGTGCTCGAAGGACTAAGACAATGTGCCAAGACCAAAGGGAAAGTACATTCCTCAAGAAGTTCCTTCTTCACTAAGAAAGATTGTTGATGTTTATAATATCAAAGAGGAACTTCCGCACAAGTCTAGTGTCGGACATGTTGAAGTCATCCATAAAGGACATTTCTTACCTTTGTAATTCACTTATTAAAGTGAAGAGTCTTTTTAATTATTGAGTTAGGAAAGTCTAACAAAATGTAATTAATTACATTAGTGATTTGAATGAATCTCAACCATTGTTGCAGTGCAGAGGCAACTTCAGGAAGCCATACAACCCAAAGAAAGAGAGGTACAGTTATACAAATTTCGGGCATAGATTTGGGTAGCAATTACAAGTTTTGGTAGGATCGTACAAGTCGTACAATGGCAAAGGGAGCCCATGGACCGTACAACAATACACAGGCCATGAAACCATACACAGGATGTACAGACATATGCAAGTCGTACACCGCAAGTTGCAACCATAATGGACTATACCAATCCGTGCAGATAACAACAATAGCAAGAGGGTTTTCAACCACATATGGTAGGGTCGTACAGGCCATAAGGTGCACAAAATCAATCGAGTTCTCGTTGAAGTTTTCATATTTTCTTAGTGGGTTATTTTCCCAATTCAAGAGCCCTTGTAAGCTTGGAGTAATTTTTAATAAAAAGTTGATATTTGAAGGGAAAAAGTGTATGTGTGCATTTTGGAGATTAGCTTTCTAGCCCTTGTAAGCTTGGAGTAATTTTTAATAAAAAAGTTGATATTTGAAGGTTAAAAGTGTATGTGTGCATTTTGGAGATTGGCTGTCTATAGTTTTGGTGATTTTTTATTTCAAAGTCAAATCTTAAACAAATGTATTTTATTCTATGAGCTGAAGAATTCAATTTAACTTATTTTTTTAATGAGGAAATCATAGGGAAGTAATTTACCTAGGTTGTTGGAATATATATTTTAACACTTCCTAGGAGAAACACTCAAAGAAACCAAAAAATAACAAAATCTCCTTCATTGTTGATTTCGTCATCCAATATAGGCAAAATTCCTACAAAACCATTTGAAAGAAACAAAGAGGATATTTCAATATTATCCCGCGTATTGTATAGTTTGGTTTGGTATATAGCATTGTTCATGGAAATCTCCATCATTGGTTGGTTTTACATAGTCCAACTAGTTTGGCAACACTGATGACCTTGAGTCTGCTAAAATATAAGTTTTCAACCTTGGTTCCAAACCTACCACTTGGGTTCGCAAAAAACAAAATGCCCTCTCTTTCTTTCACAAAAGCACATCAAATAGTCATGTCACTATAAGTGAGGAAGCTCTTTGGCTTACATAAATCCTTTCAGAGTTTGGATTTAACACGTCCAACCACACACTGGTGCCATAGTAAGAGAGCCATTCAACTTTCCAAACAATGCACTACATTTGTGAGCTCCAAATGTAGTGCATCCTTGAAGTACGTTCTCTTTCTTCCACAAAAGCAATGTATTGAGCAGTGGTCCCAACAAATCATGAACTTTGGCTTACACAAATCCTTTCAATTTTTTATTTAAGCAACAACATACAATCGTGCTTTAGTGCAACTCTCGAAATGGCATAAAGCTTAACAAAGAGCAAATTCGACATCAACACAACAAGCACATTGAGCTACAAATGCTAATCACTTTGGAAGCTTCTTCAACAATGTATCCTTGAAGTGCTCTATTGTCATATAGATGATCAAGTTGTTAACATTTTCACAAATCCCTTCCTAAAATCCAAGCTCCTAAACCATAGTCTATGTTCGAAGTTCACAAAGTTGTCGTTCATGCGACGTAAACCCTAATGCCTCCTTCCTTTGACTATTGTAAATCCTTCAATCATATCCCGAGTTGTTCAAATGAGGGGGATGTTAGGATATTTTGGTACTAAGAGATAGGTTAAGTCAAACTTGGTCCATGACCTCTATAAAATTCTATGGCTTAACACTCAATTGGTTCATGACCTCTACGAAAAGACATGGAGGGTCATTTCTTGATGATTTCTTCTAAAAAGGGTCACGTGAATTTTTTTGAATTATTTAATTGCCCATTGTGCACTATTTCCCTATTTAAGGGATTTAACCATATGTCAATCTTGGTGTTTTAATCTTTGATTTGTGTGTGTTTGTCTTAAGGTGTTCAACCTTTGTTGACATACCCTATTTCTAAACACAAAATGAATGTAAATAGTAGTGAAGTTCAACCATAGGTGTGGTGGACAAGTAGGACTCTAAAAGTGCATGACAAGCTCAAAGGGACTGAGTCTTCAACAACCATATATTGTACTACCGAGCCATAGAAAGAAAAAAAAAGTAGTTACTAGAGGAAAAATCAGATTTTGCATCATACTCAATAGTAAGAGGGGTGAAGTTTTTAGCCATTGCTGACTCCAATCCGGCTAATGAGTCAATGGATGAAGAGACTACTTGTTATCAACCATGTTGGATATAAATTTTGCAACCAACTTTATCTTGTGTTGTGATAGCATTAAAAAGAGGTATATGATGCATTGAAAAGACATCAAAATGGAAAATTATGAACATTACTCTATCATTGATCAGTTTCCTACTTATACCTTGTTCACGATAAGTTGGTCATATTTTGCAACAAGCAGTTGTATATAATATGGTCATTGAGAATATAGTTAAAGGTCATATCTAGTGCTTTACACAATAAACTCAAAAAGTTTATTTTGGAATAAAGTCAACTTATTATGACTTTAAATTGACGTAGGCATCTCATTAGTTCCTAGTTATGGGAGTATGAAGATTAACTCACTCCATAGATAAAATATTTGATTTCAAACATTTGAAGCATGTCCTTAAATGGTTCTCTCTCTCTCATTTTAATTGTGTAAACATTATGCTACCATTGAATGCAATTACTAACAGAAACATATCATTGCAAACCAGGAGTAATCCAATTATCCAACTAAACAAATAGAGTCCAATAATCCTCAACAATTATTTTCATGAACAACAACAATTATTTTCAATATTATGACTTGGGTCAAAGAGCTGTTAGAAAGCACACATAAACACCTGAGAAAATACATATTTAGGTTTGTCATTAGTTTTCTATAGGATATGCATTACCAATGACCTTGCCCACTCTTTAACAAACTTCAATGTTGCTTTAACAAGAACACGAGGGAAACGAAGCAAATAAAAGAATAAAATACTTGTCAAAAAACTTCGTTCCAATCACATCAACCCCGTGTACAAAGATAATACAAGGAGCTTTCTCCATTGAAAGCTGAAAGGCATTGCAAAAAAGTTCGGCACCATCTCCAATGAACATCTAAATTGCCCAAAAGGGTGCAGTATTATATTTTATATCACAATCTCCACTGAAAGAGTATCACATTTGGTATGCATCTATTTTATGTTATTTTTAAATAAGGGAAAAACTATTTCATACCCTTCACCACTAATAATAATAACACAAGTTCCCTTTCTAAACTTACTTTCTACAACAGCAAAATGTTTGAAGCAGTGCGTTGTCAAGTTGTCTACATCACTAATTTTCCAGGAGAAGATGCAAATATGCCTTTAATCATCTTATGCAATATTTGAAAGCTTTTATTGGTTATAGTGATTATTTACTTTTTAATTATCCTCTACTATACAGGACTAAAGATGTTATCTTAGTTTATCAACCACCAACGTAAAAGAAGTTTGAGTGGGGCTTAGTTCAGCTGGGCTCAAAAAAAGAAAGAAGCTTAGGACTTGGGGTTTCTTTGACAAAATCAAAAACTTTTGAGATGGACTCTTCAGACTAACACTAAGCAGATGGTATAGAACATCTAGTCCAAACTCAAGGACAATACTGACATGAAAAGAAAAAGAAAAGAGGATTTGTACAGCATGCAAATGTGAACATATCAAATTTTAAGAAATGGAACAAAAAAAGCCAATAAGGTTAATCCCAAAGTATTCAGATAATTGTTTTGTCAATGTGCAACATGCAAATTGAAACAGTGATCAAATAAGACTAATCCTGAATTACTTAGATGGTTGTGTTGTGAATCTCTTTATTTGCATTATACTTTGGTACATCTCAAGAGGTCTAAGGATAGTGGTTTTTATATTCACTTTAATGTTACTCTCCTTCATAGGGTCCATTGAGAATATGTGGCTAATATTCACTTGTGGCCACGTGCTAGCCCACTATGTGGGTAATTGAGGTCCATAATGGACTGACCAGTGGGTTGTTAAACCCACCATTTTACTTCATTGTATTTTATTCTATTTTGGGTAAAGGCCAACCTACTCTACTTCAAGTGGTATATATACACTAACTTCCTCATTTATACAATAATCTCATTTCAAGTGCTTCCATATATTCTTTGCCTCAAGGACCCCACAAAGAACTCAGTCCTCTTGCTATGTTTTTTGTTCTTGGTTATGGCTGATCTATCATGGAGAATGTATGGCATGTGAACATCTTCTTGTTACCATTTAAGTATAATTTATAAAACTCCACCTTTCTTCTACAATTCTATAGTGTGATAATAAAGTGTGTTGAAGATGGTAAAGAATCCAATTTTCCATGAGAGGACAAAACAAATTGGGATAGATAGAATAGGTTTCAGTGGAGCGAATCAAGTTAGAATATTGTCCTTCAACAAATCAGTCAATAGATATTCTCACAAAACCACTATCAAAGATACATTTAAAAAACACATGACTCCAATGGGTAGTTAAAATGTTGATGAACCACGTAGTTGAAAAGTTTTCCTAGAGAAACAGAAAGTACAGCAGTTGGAAACGCATATAGCCTAGTGGACATATACTTGTTTATATGGACATTGATAAATAATTGTATTAAGCTAGCCATAAAATAGTACAAGTTTTTCATGAAGGGGAAGTGTTAGAATAAATAATAAAAGACTTGACTCTATCTAATGTCAACATGAAATCACACCCTCTAGTTAGTTGGGTCCGTTGACATATGTATGGCAGATATATAAGATTAACTGATGAAAAGACTAGCAACTCATCAATTAATTAAGACTAGTAGGTCAAACAATTAGATACACTCATGACTTGCTCCTATAAATAGAGTATGAATATATGTTATGGTTAAACTTTATGCCATGGATTTCAACATGAATATTATTTTTAGCACAGTAAACATTCGAAGAAAAATAAATACAAACCTGGAATGAGAAGCTTATAAGCAACCTCCATGCATTGAGTCGTTTTGAGGCCACTGCTTAGCTAATCAATGAGGTTGATTTGATATGCCGTGCTTCATGTTGAAGCTACACAATTAATGCATAACCTATCTTCTACATTCAAAAGCGTTGAACCTACATTACATAAATCAATAATCATTTATCTCGTAAAATATAAAACAGAAATTCAAGAAGTACGAGAATCTGAAGTCCTATCAAAATTCTTATGAGAAACTCTAATCAAAAACCTAAAATCTATGAGAAATTTTAAAATAAATTTAATACAAAAACCTAAAATCTTATGAGAAAGTCCATAAAAAACAAAAATATTTCGAAAATTCTTAAATAACAGCCAATGATCTTGCCAGAACTCTTGAAGGGAGACCTAAAAATGCTTGCAAGAAGTTTTAAATAGAGACCAAAGAAAACTACTATTCAGTGATCAGAAATCTTATGAGTTATTTCAAATGAACACCAAAACTCTTATGACATTGATTTGATATGACATGACTCCTTTAGGTTGTACACAATACATGTATAATTCATCTTCCATTGTCCACATTTTTGCAACACTTTTGCAGCTATAGTGCATAAATTAATAATTGCCATGTTTGTCTCTCACAAAATGCATAACATATGGAAATCCAAGGTGATATCAAAATCATCAAACGAAGATCTCATTTCTTATGAGAAATTTTAATTGCATATGAAAAACAAAAAGCTAAAACTACAGGAGATTTTATTTGAAAACCTAGAATATTATATGAATATGTTACAGAAGGAAACCTAAATATTATGAAAAATATTAACCAACTACCACAAATTTTCAGATAACTTTTGAAGAGGGACCGAAAAACTTTTATGTCTCCTGTTAAATCGAGACCAAATAAATTTTATGGGAAATACTAAATACGACTTTGAATACTTACTAAATACTTACATTTGCAAGTTAAGTGAAAAGTGCTTTTACAGTCTAGGTGAAAGACCTAGAAAGAAGTGCATTATTGAATTAATATGCTCCTACAACGATGTTGGCCTCTGACATAAATTTATAGTCGTGATTAATGTCAATTTGATGGCCATCATGTAAGATCCAAATACAAAAGGAAATACTAAACCATATCTATTTTAAGCCGTTGGAAAAATTTTATGGTTTTAATCCTAGGTTAAGAAGAGGATATTCCCTGCACCTTGATTTTCTCGGCTATAAGCGCCTGTGCAACGATACAATGCTAGTGAAGATAGTCCTGATGTTCTGCCATGATAATATGTTTGAAATGAGCTTCCCATTTTGAGTTGGTGTAGAGCCTTTATTGATCATGAAACACCCTACGCAAAAGCCAGAAATCACAAAATCACGAAAGGCAACAGGAGGAATAATTTGATAGCAAAGGAGAAAACAAATTTTGTAAGAAAGAGTACTCACCCCTGCCTCTGTCTTTACCTTGGGGTTCTACTTCAATGCCCTGCCTCTCTCACAAAAATATTATTATCATGAAAGATCCTCCACATTCTCCGCCTTCCTTCACCTGCATTGTATTGTAATCAGTGTCAGCGTTGTATTACAATCAGTGCATAAACGAATAGCAAATATTAAAAATGAGTCTACATTTATAAACAGACATGACATGATAATGTACAACAAATGTCACATACATACCTCTTTTTCATTTTTGTACTGTCTTTATTTGAACTGACCTTGCTTCTGTGAATTATACACCCGGATATGACACTAAATCTTCGCTATCCGCATTACTTTGGTTTGGAAGACTTACGAATTCTCATGCGGCCTGACTCTATGATTTATAAAGGGCTTCCACAGTTATCGGCCTGCGCTTCGCTCAGTAGCTAAGACAGAGGTTAGCTCTGTGCCCTGATCCGAAAACATGGTTCCAAACGGTTAACACTCCCCACAGGGAGGAGATGTTAACATTTCTCTTGGAAAACCCTATTGATTGCAGACCAAGCAAAGCTAGAAAAAAGATGGACCAAGTAGAGCCAGAAAAGGGTGGAGACACCTCAAGGTTAACCTACCGATTGTCTAGCAGCTATAAAGAATCTATCTATCGTCGTTTCTCTCGTTTGTCTTTAGTTTAGCTCCTTGATGAAGGAGGAACAAAAGCAAGGTTTGTTCATTTTCGCTCGCTATATCAACCCTAAGATTACAGGATGTTAAGGCTTTCCATAATATTATTACCACCAAAATCCAACAAAGAATAAACCATAACATGATAAGAGATGAGAAAAATATAAGGATAAACAAAAAAACAAACAAACAGGAGCAACAATTATCAAACAAATCATAAAATCTCATATCCGTTCTCACATAAAATACAACTCAACAAATTAACAGTGAGAGGAAAAAAACAAGAAGGCCAGCAAAAAGCTTTAAAAAAAATTAAGCAAAGGAAAAAAAACAAAACCAAACAGAGCAAAAACAAAACAACTATTCAAGGTATTTAAATCAGTCAGATGTTAGTCACTCATATCCATCGAATTCTTAGGTGTTGATAGAAGCGCCCCAGGCGGTTTATCACGACTGTCTTCGGTACGGATGTATAAATTACTCGATATCAAAAGACAGAAGCACGAACACGATCACTAAAGATGCTTTAACGCTCAACCAAGCTTTCTTTAGAAGGAAGGAGACAGAAAGAATGTATGCACTAACCGTAATAATCGCACGTGGCAGATGTCGAACACAACTACAGCGCACCTGCCCAGACATCTATCTTTTGCACTCCCACAGACCTTCGCTTCGCTTTCTATAGGCAGGCAGGAGGCGAGGAAAGAGAGATTTCTTAGGGGCTTCATCCACCTATGACCGGAGGCCAGGCTTCTACCTAATGCTAGAACTAAAATATCCATGTATCAATAAATACTTGACAATAGCTACAGAAGCTTCAAAAATAGTTCAAATCAACTCTGAGAGTCCCGAAAGCCTAGATATCCATGGATACCTTGAAAACTCCATCTAAATACTTGACAATTGCTACAGAAGCTTCAAAAATAATTCGAATCAACTTAGATCAGCGAGTCCAGAAAGCCTCCATGACCATGGATAACGTGAAATCTCCATCCAAATACTTGATAATAGCTACAGGAGCTCCAAAAATAAATCAAATCAACTTGCTCTGCTAGTCCAGAAAGCCTCCATGACCATGAATACCTTGAAATCTACTTGATAATTGCTACAGAAGCTTCAAAAATAATTCGAATCAACTTAGTTCAGCGAGTCCAGA
Source organism: Pinus taeda (assembly GCA_000404065.3). Classification (NCBI taxonomy): domain Eukaryota; kingdom Viridiplantae; phylum Streptophyta; class Pinopsida; order Pinales; family Pinaceae; genus Pinus; species Pinus taeda. The sequence continues at coordinate 924 of APFE031180847.1, read as the reverse complement.
AAGCTTCCATGATCATGGATACCGTGAAATCTCCATCCAAATACTTGATAATAGCTACAGAACCTCCAAAAATAAATTAAATCAACTTTGCTCTGCTAGTCCAGAAAGCCTCCATGACCATGAATACCTTGAAATCTACTTGACAATAGCTGCAGAAGCTTCAAAAATAATTCGAATCAACTTTGCTCTGCGAGTCCAGAAAGCCTCCATGACCATGGATACCTTCAAAGCTCCTAAGTCATCCGCCTTGCACTTCGCGACGACAGGGGTTTTTTTCTTTGGTATATTGAATAAAATATGGCTCCGTCCTCTTCCGCTTCTGAAATGTATGTACTCGGTACTCGAGCGGCGGCGCATTGAACCTCTGGCGTAACGTGACAAGACATTCTTGTTCTCGTGTTGCGTTCTTGGCGGTGGATTGAACCTCTGGTGGAACGTGACAAGACATTCTCGTTCTCTTGCGTTCTTGCCAATTTTGCAGCGCGCTGCGTGTCTGAATCATAAAAGCTCATACTGAGCCAGCTGACAGCTCCATGGACAGCACAGCACACAAATAGAGTGAAACCCTCCATAGTCCCTCCATATTTTATAAGTCTTTTTGAATTTACGAATTTCTTTAAATTTGAATTTCAGTTTTTTTTCATTTTGCTTTCAAGACTACCACGTACGGACGCCTGCCTTTCTGCTTTTCTGTTTTTTCCTAACCCTGACACTTGTAACTAAAATCCACCTTAACAAAGTTTAGTTTTGAATCTAACTGGATATTGAAAATTTTTCCTATTTAAAATTCAAGAAATTGCTTATATATTTGATTTGTAATTTAATTAATTTAATTAGAAATTAAACTCCGAATCATTCATATTCAAAACTAGGATGAAATTGCTTATATATTTGATTTGTACTTTAATTTAATTAGAAATTAAA
>APFE031180824.1:0-10884 GCA_000404065.3 Pinus taeda | reverse complement strand
GAGGGCAAGGAAAGAGAGGGAAATAAATAGTGAAAGTCGGAGAGGGGAGAAAGAGAGGTAGTGAGAGTGACACAAGGAGAGAGAGAGAGAGAGAAAGGGAGAGAGAATGAGAGAGAGAAAGAAAATAAAAGAGAGTGAGGTAGAGAGATAGAGGGAGAGATGGAGAGAAAGAGAGAGAAGGAGAGAGGGACGAAGAGAGAGCGAATAAGAGATGAGTGGGAGGGGGGATGAGAGAGGGAGTGAGCGAGAGAGAGTGGGAAAATTAGAGAGGGGGAGGGAGGGGAAGAGTTTGATAAAGGGAGAATAATGTTTAACCTGTAACTGTTAAAGACACACATGGCAAAAGGAGTATGAAAGATAAAACATGAGAGTGCGTTTATTATTAACAAATCATATACATTTATAGTACATGGTGTGACTGTTGGGTTCCACGTCCTAAGGTCTCTTGGACTTCCTTAGCCTATTCTGCTTCCACACTAACCCATATAGGATTAGGTGTCCAACATCCCCCCCCCTTAATCCGAAGGGTTATGTATGAGTCCAAGAAGAGCGCTATAATATAAAACGTGAAAAAAATGCATGGCAGCACTAGGTTGAATGTGCTCTCTGAAATGTTGGTATAAAGGATGGTGGTTTAAGGATGACCACCAACACTGGTATGCTTAGTGCAATTCCTAGAACTGTTTCAAAACTGGCAAGAAGCTGAAGTCTTCTGCTAGAGGAAGTGCCCCTATTGTTTTGAAGAGGGAAACCTTCAACCATGAAAGGGAGGTCTCACCTCGCATAAAAGGGAGAAGTTCAACTTGAAAAGGGAAGTCTCAACCTGTGATGGTTTAAGGATGACCACCAACTATGGAATGCTTAATGCAATTCTTGGAACTCTTCCAAAATTGGCAAGAAGATGAAGTCTTATGCTAGACGAAGTGTCCCCAATTCTATTCCTGGAATTCTTCTGAAACTGGCAAGAAGTTGAAGTCTTCTGCTAGAGGAAGTGTCCCAAATTATTTGAAGAGGCATTACCAACTGAAGGCATGCTCAAGGGCATCTTTGTCTCTGCCTACAACTCTGAATCTGGTATGGCAGGTTGCGGCTCAAGCTCGCTTGATGTGGCTTTGAAGCTTGTAGATGACCATCATCCCCCCCCCTATCATATACAAGGTAAGATGATGGAGAAAACTCAACTGCAATACTGTTCAATACTCTTGAATAAGTTCTGACATGTGACTGAAATATCTTCTTGGTTGTTGATGCCCATTGCCAAGAAGCAATCCATCGAAGATGAATATTTGTTCTTGTAGGAGGTTTGTTTCTGAAGCATCTGTTCGAAGAATGGTTGGTTTTATGACAATGCTTACATGGATGAAGATTAAAACAGTGATCTTTTGGATGGCCAACTCGGTCACAGTGTTGGCATTTCATAATCTGTTGTTGTTTCTGTTGCTTTGGAAGAGGGGCAGAATCTGGAACAACTGAAGGTGAACTGTCATGAAGAACAAGTGAAGATGAAATGTCCTCAATAAATCCAATACTTTGAAATTGGATTGGTTTGGAGTAGTCTGGAATATGAAAGGACACGTCCTTCTCGTATCCAAGACCTGTTTTGTGCTTGTTATGGAAAAGCTCTTCCCATGGTCTGATGATTGGTTTGGGAAGTGCAGACTGAAATTCTGCATCTGCATGTGACTTTGCTACTTCCTTGGGCACTGGATTTGAATCAACTTGTTGCTTATGGGAGTCAGAATGATGATGCCATTGCTGTAATTCTTCCTGCTGCAGTTGTGATTCAAGTTGCAGAAACTCTGTCTTTTCATGTGCATTTTGCAGACAAGTTTGAATTTCTCTGAGAATTGATTTATCAATCATGATTGTACTATTGACAGTAGAATGTCTTAAATTTTTTAGTAATTCCAACACTCCATCGTTATCAAGAAACTTGCTAGAGGTACTGAAATCAACTTATGGATTTCCCTTCTCTTCAACATGCTTACTAGTATCCAGTCCACAACTATTTGCATCTTTGTTTTCAACTTTCATGCCTAGACTCTCCCTAGTAGAAGATGAAACTTTCTCATCTCCACTAGAAGTCTGAGAAGATTCAGCTTCCCATGCACTTGCTTCTCTATCTTCCGGAAGAAATGCTGCACTATATACATCTGGACAAGACACACAATCTTTGTTCTTTTCTGCATTTCTAACTGCAATAGCACTTGTATCAGTCATAGTTGATTTGCTCTCAACGCCTAGGGAAGCATTAGACTCTGAAGTTGGAGATGCTTTTCTATCCAAATGGACTAAACCTCCATCAAGTGTACAACTTTTCCCTATAGAGGTTACAAATATTGTGCTTTGAGAAAGACACCCAACATTTTCTTTTTGCACAGAATTCATGTCTTCGAAATCAAAATTTACATTGGTATTTTCAAACTTGGCACAAGGATATGCCATTGCAACAGAGACATGTTGTCCCCTTGCATGTGGACAATAATCCTCCGTTAAACTTGCAGCAGTAGTTACAGGTATATATGTTTGGCCTTTAAAACAGACAGTGGTTGCCATCTGTCTTTCCTCAACTGACCGTGACCTTAAATCATTCTCAGTAGACATGCATTCTTTGTTCTCATTTCCTTCCGACAAAAGCAACACATTTGCAGTTGATTCACTAGAAGTTTCTCTATATCTTCCCTGGTTATCTCCATTTGCAAGTATATGTTGTTCTCTGCCCTTTATGATTACAGACGACAAATTAGGTTTTCCAGTAAGCATTCACTCAGGTGATTACTTTGCTGACGATGTTACTTGCATTGTTGAATATTCTGATGAAGAACGCATTAGATCAAGATGGTTATCATCCAATGGACACATCACTTTTTTATCACTCTGAAGCTCGAACAGTTCGTAGCCATCATAGTTTTCCAGGCTGGTGATGCGCTTATCCAACCATATCACAATTTTATGACAGATTTTGAGACAAAGATCATTCTACTTAAGCTTGCACTTTTTTCTGTTTTTGTTTCTTGTCAATGCATAGAAAGGGAAGCTGCTATCAGCTACTTAGAGGGAGTAATCGAGAAGCTTCGTGCCACAAGGGATACACGAATTGAGGAACCAATACTATATGTTAGAAGGCAAATAGCTGCATTAAAACTTGAACAAAGTGAACAGAAAGAATGTAAAAAGCTACTAGATGAGGGCAAAAATACACTTTACGGTATGACTGATATAGATCCTTTTGTTTATGCAAACTACCATTGGGTCTCATCTCAGTATCATAAGTTGAGACAAGAATTTGCTAAGTTTTATAAAAGTGCTCTTCTGTTTCTGGCTTATACTCAAGCAATATTGGTTCAAAGCACTCACGATGTTTTAGTACACAATGTTCAACGCGACAGAAATTAGATGTTGGTCCAGAAATGGCTACACAGGTTCAACTTGCACAAGGGTCTTTGACATCAACAATCCTCTTCAACTATGCCTTGAGATGGTAGACAATCTCCTAAATGAGGTTACAACAGTGAGGAATAATCTTTTGATTGTCTTTATAATGCTCCAAAATTCGTGGTTATCCTCAGAAAGGGGACACAACCTCTTGAGAAATTATTTTATGCCTCAAGCATGTGACACGACTTGCTTGTAGCTTTGTATTACCTCCTACAGCACATATGCTCCCTCCTCTAAATAATATGCAGCCCAAAATTTATTTGATAGGCCTGGTTAAGCTTCTGAGTGTGCTCCATGACCATTATCCTCAGTTTCACAACCAATATGTAGTCCCAAGCAACCAGGGAACTCGTCCATGCAATTAAATAAGGAATAGTTGTAACTAGGTGTTCGAGTTTCCTTCCAAAATATGAGCCTCGAGCCTGAGCCACACGCTTCCTTCATAGCTACAGCATTATACGCAGCCAATGGTGTACAAGTCCAACAATCCCACCAATTTAATTCTCCTCTGCAAATGTTGATCTCTGTTTGGAAATGGCTCCACGCAGTAGGATAGCAAGGAATGGCTTAGTTTTATGTTGGTGTACCTTCAAACGCATCAACAATCCTAAGGAATGGCCTGCGGCCTCTGTGAAGACAAGTTTCTACTGGTATCAAATGCTTTTCCTATAATTCCTCGGATGTGGCCTTTGCTCCATATGATCCTTAATGGAGGCAGATGCGTAAGGTATTTGTTTTAAAGTGGTTGAGGTCTAGACACATTTATCCCTTTAGATAGAAGTTGAAGCAAAGATTTTAAACATACAATAGGATTTTCAATGCACCAAACATTTGCAGGAACTTCACATGTCAATGGAGCACTATGCAGAGTCACTTCTCATCTACTTCCTGCTCAACCTTCCTTGCTAGCGTTGTTGATGGCTGCTCTCTTAGTCTCTCTTAGTCGAAAAACCGCTCCAATCAGTGATTCAGTGCATATTCAATGTAAAAACTCACAACATATAACCAAATGCAAACTTCAACCTCCATTGGAAAAGTGTCATATCAGTATGCTTGCTTTAACCACAAGAAAGAAGCTTTCCTACCTTACATTCAATTTAGGCTTACCAACCAGAAGGTGAACGGTCACTAACAGAGCGCGAGGCTAGCAAAGGGATAGGTATGAATAATGGTAGGTTAAAGAGAAAGAAATAACACATGTCATACATGCATAACTCATACCCACAACTCTTTAAATAATGTAAGCTTTTCGACAACTACACTGGAGCTATGGGAAACCGATACGACATACAAACAATGCACAGAGAATATTAACCGCAACATATGAATCAATGCATGAACCAGCGTATGAACCAACACATATATAAACTACGCGCACAGAGAATTACTCACAGAAAATTACTCAGAGAATAAATCACCCATCTCTGGGGATGCATACACGGTCAATTGTCATTGTTTCGTAACCAATGCATGAATTTAATAGGGCAGAGGAAATGCTTCTTACACGGAGTAGAAATGGTAGAACCGACATGCATAGAGAGGTCAAGCCACAAAATGAAACAAGTGGCTCCAAATGGAGCAGGGCACGAGAGCGCCCGCTCTGATACCATGTTAAACACACACATGTCAGAAGGAGTATGAAAGATAAAACATGAGAGTACGTTTATTATTAACAAATCATATATATTTATAGTACATGGTGTGACCGTTGGGTTCCACATCCCAAGGTCTCTTGGACTTCATTAGTCTATTCCGCTTCCACACTAACCCATAGAGTATTAGGTGTCCAACAGTAACTTACTCTATTATTCAGGAATACAAATGAATGGTGTCAGTTAAATCTTTACAAAATATTCAGCTTTTATATTATATTAAAGAGAGTTAAAACCTAAACTTAACTAGATTTGAATATTTTCATAATTTAACAAATATTGCAAAGTTAATATACTAGGAGAGTGCTTAATTAAAAGAAACACAGGAAGTTCCATATCTAGCACTGAGAATGTTTTGCTAGAACTGTATTAATCACTATCAATGTGTGGATAGAGAGAGAAAAATATCCATACTCATTTGATATTTGTGATACTCTTTCAGGGTTAGTGTGGCTCAATAAGTTGAAACCTAAATCAAGGATTCATGAGGTAACCACAAGATAACTGCAGACAAGTAAGAATTGAACAATTCTTTATCTTTTCAATATTTGTTTTTGTGCAGTGGTTCACAATATGGCCATCTATGTTATACTTTATTTGAAGGTGTCTCTTACTGGTGTGTGGTGTAGAAGGTGAAGTTGAGATCTTTGACAACTTTGAGAAAATATCTCCATAAATTAATGTAATTGGTTATCAAAGTGAGTGCCTTAAGAAGTTAAGAACTCCTTTGTGACTATGGTTGTGAGATTCTAGTAAGTTTTAGTAGAATGAATTGTTCATATTCATCGATTGGGTTGAAGCCTATGTCGGTCCATAAAAGTTGAAGAACAACATTTTATTTGACTCAGTGCTTGAGAATGTGTTAAAATGTAGTTATTACGCTTGATAATTTGTGAACTCAATACGAACTCAATACTATAAAGAAGAGACAACGATTGGTAATGCTTCTAGTCTAGACAAGCATGGTTGACTCAAGCATTGTAAATGGTGTGAGTGTGCGACGTTGACTAAGGAGATGAAATTTGTTGTGCATTCTTATATATTGACCCTTCATACTTTGTTTTTTTTCCAAATATGGAAGACTGCACAATGGTAGTTGGAATACCATAGTGATTAACATGGGTCTTGAATAAATTTGTATTCCTCTTCAAAGATTGTCGAGATATTCTCTTTAAAAACTATATGCACTTTAATTGAGATGCAATATGTGGCTTTTCATTTCATTTCATGATTGGGAAGGAAATCATGCTTTCCCACAATCAACTCGCAGGCTTTCAAGGATTCCATTCCTTTTCTGTATTTTAGAGCTTGTTTCTAGATTATTCATGCAGAAGACAAAGCTTCTTAGGTTTTCACATGAGATTCCTATAAGGAAGATTACAACAGAGGAGATACAAAACATTCCTGATGTTTGTTGGGAGTTAGATATTGCAGCAACCCCGTCTTGTATTTAAAGTAATCACAAAATCTAAAAAAAAACCGCAAAAAAAAAACACATGCTAAAAGAATACAACAACATATAAAAATATATATATATATAAAATAAAAAATAAAAATCTAAATACATATACATGTATAAAATATTTAAAGAAAAAATAAAAATAAAAAACAACGAGCCAAAAAATATCAAAAACCAAATAAAAATAACATTATGGAACCAAAAAAAATCCAAAAACACAGATGAACCAGAAAAGGAAACACCACAAAAACAACCAGAAAAAATCCAAAAAAAAGCCGATTGAAAACACCACACAAGAAAATCAAGAAAAGACAAAAACCGATGATGAACATGCCCTTACAATGAAGCAAAAATTCTCAGAAAAAACAAAGACACAAAATAAAGAAAGCGCAAAAGCTTGCAGTTATAACAAAGAGTCATAAAGCCATGTAAATTTTTTTTCACTGTTAAAATACTATTAACCTGCCATGATGAATTGCATATTCCTAACCTTAATTCGAGTGATCAAATTACATAAATATTGAATATACAAATGGATAAAGTTTGCGGTGGTATTGCTACGGTTGACATTTATGTTTACTGTCAGTCCATTATGGTTCTAAATACGTTCACCCACACCACCATGGGACAGCTCAGCTCATGCATCGAGCTTTACCACCCACCAGACTTCTGTCATTTAATTACTTTGCCATGCCGATTTAATGGCAACGCAGCTGAGACAGGACTCCTCGGGATTCTCCAGCTCTACGTTGGTTCGGTTGACGCACGGCTGGAGTCACTGCGGGCGGCTTTTCATGCTCTCACACAGGGTCTGAGGGTCATTTGCTACCCTTTGCTTTGGCGCTCCGCCTACCTCTTAGCTCCGCCTGAGGATAACTCGTTCTGGGGTTTGCTCGCGTGATGCATTCAGCATGTTGCAGCGGCGGACGAGGGTTTCTTGACGAGGGACAATATCAATTCCAACCAGTTGACAGGTGAGAGAATGGTTGTTCGATGGCTACTTTGCTTGATATCTTGTAAAAGTTCTTATCTGGATCTTATATTACAGTTACGTGTGAATTCCTTGCAGATTGGGTGGCGATGTTGCCGCGATGCACTCTGGATGATGGCGAGGTGACAGCTTACTTGGCTTGGCTTTCAACGAATTTCCGGGTAAGTTCTTATCCTTTCCGGCTATCTTGTTTTTGAAAGGAGAAGGGTTCAGAACTTGAAGTCACGGTTTCGTTTTGTTATACGTTTATCTCCGTCCTGGAACTGAATGGAAATTCCCTTATTGGGCTTTTGCCGGCTTTCTGGACGCCAGGCGGAGAGTTTTGTTTTCCAATGGAGTGGCTGTATCTGTCGTTAGATCAGACAGTTCTGGGCGAGTTAAGGCCTCGGCCCTGTTTTTTTTTAATCTTTAGTTATACGCTCCGTTCATTGATAAAGTCGGAGGCTCTTGATGTGAATATGTCGGCAACTCTGCGGCTCTAGGTTTAATGTTATATGTCGACTCGACTGTTCTACCTCGATGTATTCAATATCGTCTGCTACTATGTATTTTGATAACTTGATCGTTTAAACACAGAGACTACTTTTTTTATGATGAAGATACAATTACTTCTGGTTGTATTATGCCATACTTCATGTAAGGATATTTCTGATTTAAGTTAATCGTTTAATTAAGTTATGCATAGTATTACCGCCATGGCTATTTTCTGGACTTGAATTTTGGGTTGAATGTCTATTTCATTTATTGCTTAGCAGGATTGATTAATCCTATAAGCCCTTTTCTGCGATAGCCATGGTTCTGGAACCCTGGATGCTAGGCACGTTCGCAGTGTTGTCGATTGCTAGGGTTTTACTTAGGGTTTTGCTACTAAATTATGGGTTATTTACCCGAGGTTCTATAACCCATCTGGGGCTTCTGTATGCGTTCTGTTTCCTTTGCGGTTACAGAAGTAAGCTCCCATTATGGTACACAGGATTTCGTTTTACCATTCTTCCTTTTCTTTCTCTGATTTCACACATGCCGATTTGTTTTTCACGGTTAATTTGTGCTCTAGCTATTTAATAAGCCTATGAGGCCGGTTCTCTGTACTCACATGTTTTCATGAATTCCTTTACTAGCAGCATTCATTACACAGGTTAACCATCGTGAAAAGAAAATGCTCTGTCATACACGTTATAATCACTTTTCTTTCAGTTTGCACAGGTTACAGCAATGAGTTCTTCTACACACAGCTCCCTCTTAAATTAATTTAATATTAGCTCTATATCACATGGAATAAATTATCTTCTAGCAAATGCAGAACAAGGTATTACATTGTAGATCTTATTATCCACGTAAATCTTATTATCCTAGTAGAAGTTATAATACCCACAATTTTATGCCTTTTATGAAACTGGCAGGGCTAGGATGACGTGGATTGTACTTTTATTACTATTTTTGCTTGGGATTGTGATTTTGGGGATTGTGATTTTGTCGTGTGGCTGTAGGTTTTGTTGTCCAGCCGTTTAAAAAGTTGGTGTAGCTTTTGTTGTGCAGCGATTAAAAACGCTGGAGCATATTTCCACATTTTGCAATCTCAGCCCTCCCTTGCAAACAGAACTGTCATGAAAATTTAAGAGATAACCAGTGTTTTTAACAAAATTTGCAGAATGTGATAGAATTAATCATCATCAAGGATCAACGAACTTGATTGGTTTAAGTCGATTCAATTTTTTGATTCATATTGGCATTGGCATTGCAATGCCTCTCCTCCTCACATAGTTTCGTTGTGTGGTCTAGTCTCGTGCGTCTGTATGTTTGGAGCTCCATATGTTGTGTTTCCGTATGAATGTGGTCTGGTCTGTCATCTGTTTGGTGTGTGACTGTGTGTGTTTGTCTGTTTGGTGTGTTCTCTGAGAGGGGGAGGCGGAGGCAGAGGCGGAGGCGTGCTTGTGTTCGCTGAGAGGTGGAGGCGAAGGCAGAGGCGTGCTTGTGTTCCCTAAGAGGTGGAGGCGAAAGAAGAGGTAGGTAGCGCATCAATTATTGAATCAAGACAACTCTGCCCAGGGATCACAGTTAAATGAGGCATCTGACTCGATCACAGGTAAATAATAAGGCATCACTCTTTGTAAATAATAAGATTAGCTGAATGAGAGAGGATTAGATTTGATTTTAGAAACAAATTTCTTTCGCATAACTCGATTCGATTCCTTTGCGGTAAATTCATGTTCAGTGTTGTTTGGATTTTTAAATTTAAATCCTTGGTGAAGAGGAAGTATAGAACCCTTAATGCACAGAAATCGAGAGAAACAGGGCTGCCAATATCATGGTTGGATCTGGACGGTAGCCATCGTTGAAGAATGGCCACTGGGAACGTTTTTCTGGAGCAGAAATTCCGCAGACCCTGTGGTTTCTGGGTTTTTAAAATCAGATCCTCTGCATCCCTACTTGCGATATAGATCCCTACTTTCCAAAATCAGGGTTGGAGCCGGGCGGTGGCCATCGTCGAATAATGGCCATTGGGAGCGTTTTTCTTGAGGAGAGGGCCTGCGGTTTCTTGGTTTCGCTGTGTTCATAAATAAATTTCTGATTGAAGTTGCTGATGCGATTTTTGATCCCATCTACTGAGGATTGACTTTTATTGCCCATTAAAAAAGAGCTCCATGAGAGTTGGGTGACGAAACATGCTCTATATGAAACAACATTTAGCGTTGCGGAGGTCAATTCTGATCCGGCGATTCAAAGGGGAAGATGGGCGAAATACCATCTAAATTGGGTCAATGCATCATAGCATCTAAATTTCGATGGACAACCCTTGGAGCCGTCCAAGCTCCAAGGGAAGGGAAGAAAACATTTGATGGTCAAGAACGATACGACTCTGACACCATTGAAAAATGGAGGAATGCTGTCTTGAGTTGCAGAAATAGAAGGAAGGTTTTGACAGAGAGCCATATAACAGGTGAGAACAGTAGCCGTCCATATAAATATAAATCTGAGCATTTAATTCGTTTAATTAATAGATGGTTAGCATGACCATATATACCCATTTCTACATTATGACTTTTCGCCAATTATTATTGATTTCCATTTCTGCTTTAAAAGAGAATCAAAGAGATGAAGATGAATATGGTTTGCGTTTGGGTGGTAGCTAGCAATAAGCACTCCTATAAAAAAAATCAATAACCACTCTTAGAATACCGAAAGTATAGTTAGATTCTGCGAACTTGAAAACGCAAAAATGCATAGTTTGATGATTCAATTAGTTCCCAGTCTTCTAAGGCATGCCGAGCAGGGGAATGAATTGTGATTAAAACTTGTGATGCATGCAGATCAGATCGACCATGCAGCTTTATTTGTTTCTAATT
>APFE031180814.1:0-11820 GCA_000404065.3 Pinus taeda | reverse complement strand
GGGGGGTGTGGGGGGGCCAATCCCCCCTGGCTGGGGGGTCCGGGGGCTTGAGGGCAGCACCCTCAAAGCTAAAAATAGATGTAAAATTGCCTTGTAAGAGTGTAGTAATTTCTAGTCAATCTAGGCTGTTCATTAGGCGGATGATCTGACAGTAGAACCTATGTTTAGTTTAGGGTTTTTGCCATAGAAGGAAATCCCTCTCTTTGTATGAGGGTATTGTATTAAGTTTGTGTAATATATGTGTATTCTCCGAGCGAGAAGCAAAGAGGTGAGACTGTGAGAGAAAACAGAGGATATTACAATGGATCTGCTGTAGGTTGTGTCTCTTCATTTTGCTGGATAATAGAAAGGAAGGACTGGTTGTTCGGGGTGGATGTAGCTCAAACTGGGTGAACCATGTAAATCTGTGTCTCTCTTGTTTTATGCGTTTTCCGTGTTTATATTTCTACAATATTTTATGTGTTCCATTGCTCCGTAATATATACTTTTATAACAATGACTCCCTAAATAGATATTGATGACTAATAATGATGACCATCAAATTTATATCCTAGACCATGACCTATATGATGACACATTAACTCTTTTGATGCCCTAGGACATGAAATGATGACATGACTATGATAAGTGATGGTTACCTTGAACTTGTGGAGGGAGTAGAAATGATACCTAGACAATAACCAATGACCATTTGACAACTAGGAGAGATATCAAATTTTATTTGAAAATATAACAATTTGACCTAATGATCCTATCAACCACATGGAAAGATTACATTTGATCACTATTGACTCATAGACACTAACACTCTCTGTTGCCCGTTTCCACACTACCCAAGTGTACCTTTGTATGACACCTCCATATTGTTGTTGTGTCTACTGCTTGAGTTTTTCCATTGCACTAACCATGAGGATGGGCTCCTGAGCACTTCACCAACTCTCTATGTGATCCTCCATGCTGAGAGTTTAATCTCAGTTGACTTGTGCACTCTGGCAAGGCTCCCCATGCTTGTTAAATTGATCAAAGAGCTAAAAACATACTCCATCATGGATCTATTCTTCCTTTAATTTGTTGAAGCGTGCAAACAAGATCATATATGCCTTACTTCTGCTTGAGACGGACTCCATTATCTACCCCTGCATGTTGTGGTCCTCGTTGCCTTGACCCATCGATAATTCATAGTGGACATTACTCCATCAACCAAATCCTTTGGCTTGCATTTACTCTCTAGCTTCCGACCCATTCATCCTTTAACACTCTGTACTGCAATATCATAGCCATAAGTCATCGTAACTCATATTAAAAGAATGTTATAAAATCACACAGTTCCAATGCCTTTAGCCCCTTAGTGCTTAGCCCCCTTATTGTTTTCCTTTTCATATGATTGCTTCCTAAGGTTGCCAACTTAGTTATAAGGTGCTAGGGCCTTTATGCTCCTATTGAGGGACTATATCCCTGAGTACATCTCTCGTCCTTGGTTCTTTTAGGTTTCCTTGGCCAAACACCAACACATCAGAGCTCCCGCATATCATAACTTTCTCATAATTCAATTAGAGGGGTTCCCAAAATTTTGAGCTTTGAAATGTAATTTCCACATAGCATATTTACAACACTCAGATACTAAGGCCTGCGCTATGCCCTTCGTCCTTTGGATTGATACGACCAAGTGATAAACACCATCAAAGCTCCCTGTTTTGTAACTTCTCTCCAAGTTACAATTACAGAGGAGTTTTGAAATTCTGACCTCCGAAATACTTCCCATGTGGCATCACATAACACTTCGATGCTTAGGAATTATTTGTGCCCTTGGTCCTTTGGATCTCCCATGACCATGTGATAGTCACATTGAAGCCCCTTTCGTCTAATCTGTAAACTATCATGGATATTCCACTGGACAACTCTTCACAATAGATCTAAAAAAATTATATTAAAACTCTAAAAATTCTACACTATTACAGTTGATTAAATTTTAAGATCTTTCGATTTAACTGTAATTTGTGCATGCGTGCAAAACGAAATTATGCAGAAAAATAGAGAACGAAAAAATAAGTACACATACACAAGACACAAGATATTCTCTCTGGGAAATCCTTTTAGGATAAAACCTAGCTGTAAGGTGAGGTTTCTTCGCTCTCTCTCTTTGTCGGAAAATATGGCTGCAGGTACAAGGAAGTAATGCCCGTGGCCCTTGGGATGCTACAATGCACATATCCTTTTTGTGTGCTCTACCTCCTATCTCTCCTGGCTATCTTTGCTTATCTATGGAAAAAAATTCTCTCGAAAGAATGGAATGTCTCTTCCTCCTAGTGGCCCAATTATAACACAACCGTATAGCCTACTAGTGGTTAAGTTTGACTACATCAACTCTTAACTAGAGTTACAAAATAGACCCTTCTAGAGTCTTTTACATCACAAAAATGTGACTAGCCCCTTTTCCATGAATAATGAGGGCTAACGTGGCATCCTCCCGAACTATAGGTGTGAAAATGGGAAGGTCAACTTTTGGGTGGCATAAATTTTACATACAGATTCTGATTGACACACTTCTTACGCCTTGAAACACTCTCGGAAGGTTCCAGACCCCGTTTCGCCAAACTGGGTCCCACTGGTAAAAATAGTCCCATGAGATGATTCCTCCACTTGCTCCACTCCAAATGCATTGAGATGGCTGTACAACAATATAATGATCCAATTCAGATTATCATCAAATGAAAAATTTTCTACAAAAAAATTAGATAGGAGTTACGAAAACTCTAACCTCCGAGATGAAATCACACTGTCATCATCGCTCCATGTGGCACCTCCTTAGTGGTCACACGTGTCACCCAGATTTTCCTCATTAGGCCACCGAAAATTCTGAATCAAACTACCACATGTCCATCGTACATCCATGTCATGCTAATGTCATTTTCCACGTTAGCTCCTTAGGGCCAATCACCTACTGCCATGTGTCTAATTGCAGGAGAGAGAAAGGGTCCATTGGTCCTTGGTTTTTCAACGATTTCCTTTGTATTTCTTCTCCTTCACAAACCTCATCACTTTCAAATAATTGCAATTTATAAGGACTTATGAGGTTCAGAGGTTCTGATGGCCTTGACCTTCTGAGGTTCTAGTCTGCTCCAACCTCCGATGTTTCGTTGGCCTCTAACTTCTGAAATTACGATATGTCCTCTACTTTGAGGTTCTGATATCGGGTCTTGATGTGCTCCAACCTTTGATATCATATCAGAACTTTTTCTCAAAATAATTATAAGGGACTTTGACCTCTGGTATTTTGTCCTCCCAAGGTCCCAATATGCCAACTTGCTTCAATATTACGACCTGCTTAGGAATAACTTCGATAGTCAATAAATTTTGATCCACAAGGCCATTTGTAGACTTCAACACACTGTTGGAAATACCTTTCAGAGAATTTTCTACTGGAGAGGGTCCGATGTAGGATTTGAGCCCATCTGCTACCTAAGAAATTTATGCAAACTCTATTCCTCAATGCTAGTCCAGTTGACATCATTGCCAACATACCAAATGCCACAAGCCATCTAGACAATGGCAACTGTCCAACAATATCCCCCTTTGTCATTGATGGTAACAACATAATCTCCCCCTGAAACCAGGCATGGTCTTGTTCATTTTTGTTTTTCTTCGATACACTAGTAACCTTCTACCCCTTTGGCATCAATGGCAAAGGATTCCCTTGAATACTCCTCCTAAACCACTGCAACCTACTCTTCAATTGAGCCCACATGATGAGTAGCTTCCAACACACACTATAGTTGAGTCATTTGGGAGGAGAGCCACAACTCCTATGTACTACCTGAGACATTTAAAGGGTTGTCTTGCCCCTGCCAGTATGCAATTTGAAGTGGAACATTATCTGCCAATCTTAACACTTTAGCTCTCGATATCACTGCTTTGACCTCCACATCCTTTAGAAAAATCTACATTCCAACTTCCTTTGCTAGCCATGTCGTCATAAATTTATATGTGGCACCTATGTCCACTAAATCTTGGATCATTCTACCATGAATCTCCAAGTCAAGAAACCCCAAACTATGCAGCCAATTTTTCTTTTTCTCAAAAAATTGAGCCTCCATACATCTCTAGCCTCTGTTGCATCCTATTTTACTGGCTCTGATACAATCAATCATGACTTTAAATCGGTTTTCTCATTTGGAGTGTTGTGTGGCACCAGCTAAACATCCATACTTAACTTTTTTCATGTTTTCTGGACTGCGCCTACAAACATCATTATTGATGTTATCTTTCATTATTAGTTATGTGCGTAGTAAAAATAACACAACAGTACCAATCCAATGTTGTATCGAGATTGAAACAAGATATATAAATTTATAATTTGATTCATAAATTTACAATACAAGTTTTACATATGGTATAAGGGGAGGCTGGTTCTACTCGAACTCATCGTCTACCTGAAATTCTACACAAATTGGCACTCTGCCCAGTTTCCTGCACTACCCATGCCCTTCACCAACATTCGACACTCTACTCATGCCCTTCACTGACACTCGACACTCAAACCACAATCTCGCCACTATGAGCACCCAGTTGAGGAGTGTGCTACACACACCTACCTTTATTCCTCAGTGTGGTGCTGACACTGCCCAAACCTATTATTCTAAACTCGTGTTTGTCATGTGACCAACTTGCAATTCAGACGCATCTCCCTATCACCCTTCGCTACACATTTTCGATGCTAAACTTCCAACCTCACCTTCGCACTGTGAACTGTGTGTAGGTTGGTTGATGTTCGATGCTTAACTCCACTTGACCTCTCCCATATGTATATGTGTGTGTGTGTTTCTCACCAAGTGTGATAACATATGGGTCAAGTTGCTTTGGGCATTGGCCCACCAAGCCGACGCGCCCTTCAAGCTTGACACACCCCTATGTCATGCGTCGGCCTACTCATACGTTTGCTTGTCTCTGCCATATAAATGCCTCTCCGCATAACTCCTTCACTCGGCCAACACTTAGTCGCTTTTCCACTCTTTAATCCACGCTCAGTTATGTGTGCACTACTTAGTCGCTTTTCCACTCTTTAATCCACGCTCAGTTATGTGTGCACTACTTGGGTGTGCACCCTCATCACATGCCCTTTCCAACGATGTTTCTCAAGTCGTCACACTTCCGCTATTTCACCTCACCCATGGGTGCCTTGCCCAAGCGTGCGCTCACCTGAACGCCCAACTCGGGTTGCCTAGCATGCCATCCCATTGCATGCTCATCCATTGCGCTTGGGTCATGCTCGTCCATCGTCGCACATCCATCGCACTTGGGCATGCTCATGTTGTGTTTTGCTTATGTACGCCTGTGTGCAACATCTGACTCACTCGAGGGCGGTGATGCCGGCGCGAGGTCCTGACACTGAGGGTGGGATGTTCACACAGTCATGTCACTTTTGTTTATGATATGCTTCATGATGATGCTCATGACTATGATAAGTTTATTACATATGTAATCATAAATTGTTGACGGTACTGATTGTTGAGAGTTTCAGAGACAACTTCTCAGTTTGCACTGGGTTTGAGTTCTATGTTCAATTCAATCTTGCTTCAGTTTGATGGAAATTAAATTTTTGATATGTATGAAACCCAAACACCCTACTCTATAGAACCTCGAACCAGTACTTTCTGGTGGCCAACAATTTCTCCTAGTCCTATTTTTGTACCGTTTGAAGACTAGTTTGGTGACTCTCTTCATATCTTTGAGAAAACTCTAAGCTGTCAATTTTGATTTGGAAAGTCAGGTTATGTTTTTCACATAGAGAATTTGTTTGGCTCTGTCAATTATATACATTGTAGCAGGTTACTCTGAATGCTTCCATGGCAACAATGGTTTTTTTATGTCCAAACACGTCGTGTAACTCATTGGTCTATCACTTTGATCTATTTATTCATATGTTTATTTATTATAATACAAGATATTTATATATTATAAAGCATGGTAAGAGATTATATTGCATAAAACACATAAATTCTTTATACGACTATAAGCCTATATCATTTCATATAATTTTTGTTTTTTAAAATGTTACTATAACAATTATCATTATAGATTATATATATTTGTATAAAAATATGTTTTTATATATATATATATATATAATATATATTATATTATATAAATAATTAATTAATTAATTAATTAATTTGAATCAAACTTGGTCAAATTCAAATTCAAATTTGAACCGTGTGACATAGTTTGTTTCTATTGTAAAGAAGATGTCCTATGTACTATGAGATTTATTTCTTTATAAAATTGGTATCTTCACATATGTTTAATAAGTTAAAATGGTGGGTGATATATATTTCTTTGAAATTTATATCAATTCTGTGGTGTTGTGGTGTTTTTGTGGTGTTTTTTTTCAAATGAACTTTATGGTATTAGTATCACACATAGTCGCACTTTTTTCTCTCCATGTCTCTTTCTTTTACTTCTTTTATATATACAATATTATATGATATACATGGAAAGTTATAATTAAGAACCATGATAACTCTTTCATCTTATAATTATTTTCAGAACTTTTATGTGTATCTCCATTTTATTTGCATGATTATAATTATTTTCAGAACTTTTATGTGTATCTCCATTTTATTTGTATGATTATATATAAGTGTATGAAATTGATTTATATTCTTCGAATAATTTATCGTTGAAAATTCCATTTATTAATTTCCATATTAAAGTTTAAAATTATACTATTTATATCAAATTTATAATGTTAATAAGTATTTCATGATTTTTTACCTTTCAACTTTATTTTAATTATAACTAAATATATCTTAATATATATTTATATAAATGTGAATTATGTGTTTTTATTTCTTTCCAATTAAATTCTAAACATAGAAAACATAGTAAATAAATTCTAATTTCTTATTTGTATTGGTTTCATTTCACTATTGCTTTTATTTTTATTTTTACATGTAGTTAATGGGCATTGACTATACTGCATCCAACAACAGTGGTTTAAATTAAAAATCATTTTTTTTAATAATTATAGTAATAAATTCTTTTACACACGAAAATGTTTAATTACCCTTGAAAGGTTTCAGATGTGAAAATGTTTAATTACCTCTGAAGGGTTTATATTTTATTTTTTCTATTTAACTATGAAGTGTAGAACTAGGAAAAGATGTTCTATTTTAAAATCTTAAACTAGTGTAATCAAATCATTATTTGTTTTTCTATAGTACTATTAACTTTAAGTTGTCTTTAAACTATTTTCTTTTAATATATTTCATTACTTAATATAATTTATTTATGTATTCTTTTATATCTAATGAAGATTTTCTTCTGGTTCACATTTTTTAAATTATTTTTTATCTCAAACAAATATAAATTAATAATAATTTAAAATTTATATAATTTTTTCAACTCAAAGAAAAATAACATTTATTTTAACTAAAAAATATTATATATAAGAGGAAATTAACGTTAAATATTTTGCTATTTTAATAGAAATAATATGTAATAAACTTTATATATAAAAAGATGTGCAGTTTCTTTCATACTCCACATAAAAATGTATATTTTCTTAAATATTCACTTTAAATAAAAATAATTGGAAAAAAAAAATGAAAGTTAAAATATTGAAATGTGACAAAATGTTTAATTATCACAAGTCATGAATATCATAATTCAAATAAACCTTTAATGTGACATAAAGTTTTCATAAACGTCAAACTTGCACATGTGAGATAAAGTTTTCATAGACAAATGTCAAACTTGCATTTATGCTACATCATTGTTATAAAAGACTATATTAATATAAAAATAAATTATACAAGTTATTAATGAGCCTAATAACATAACATCACATATTATGAACAATGCCTTATAACTATTAATATTCTAACATTAATCCTCATAATTTAATATAAATATTAACAAATGTTGCAATTTAACAAGATGATTTCAAATAATTTGTTCAAATTGATATTGCAACATATTTTTAAAAGAACATATGAATATAAGAATAAATTATACTTAGTTTGACAAACTTTTCGATGAATTTATAATGGCTTATTGTAATAATGCACCATAACCATTTGACATCACCATTGATAGACAATGCAAGTTAGTCATTAATTAATGTAGTTATTTAAAATAAATTGTGTAAGATTAATTCATAATGTTAATTTCCAAGAACATTGGAATGTAACAAAGATGTTAATTGCAATCACAATTTTTCATCGCTTTTTATGAATGTCATAATTTAAAGAAACCCTTATTGAATGACATAATGTAACATTGAATTTCATGAAAATTGCAATGCAGCACATATATTACTGCCATCAGATTCTTATTGCATAACACATCAATATAAGAATAAATTATAAATTTGTTAATAAAACTAATAATTTAACATCACATTTTATGAATACTCCAATCCAAAGAGATTCTTATTGCATAATACATTAATATAAGAATAAATTATAATTTTTTTAATAAAACTAATAATTTGACATCACATTTTATGAATACTCCAATCCAAAGAAACTCTTTCATGACCCGCACTACAACCAAATTCTTAATCAATAGCAACTTCTTCTTTTTTTGTCCTTCAAACTGCTTAGATTTTAAAAAATGGCATGGCATACAAAATTTGCCTCAACAATCCCCATGCTCTCATTCGGACCACACCTTTTGAGGTTGGGGACTAGAGGATACCAAAAAGGACACTTGGCATGCAATATTTTTGTGAGGCATAGAAGCCATGTCATACTAGTAATAACCAAAAAAGAGACCAGAACTGGCATCATCAAATCAAGGAGGGGGGTGGGGAGGAATTATAGGGGGAGAAACAAAGTAACCAGCATGGTCATGAATGTGGAAATCAATATGTTCCACTCTCGTTTCCAAGCAGCGAAGGTGATCATTAGTGCGATGGTGATTGCACCAGAGACTGTCTGGTTGAGCCAGTATTTCATTTTTGACTATACTAAATATCGGTAAGGTAGGTCACTATCTCATTTCAATGGTCATACTTGTGGTCCCTTAGGATGTCCAAATAAATTTGGATCTGTCGCAGTTGCTCAGTAAGGGAGTCCAAAGATGTCAGGGCATTAATGTGGCCTGCGGAGCAAGCTAGAGAAATGGCTTATGCCCCCTCTGTCTCCTGGCTTGTCGTATTGGTGGATGATGAAATGTGTTCAAGCTTGGACTGGCCAACTTGGGCATGTTGGCCCCTCCCACGATGAGGACGTCCCCATTAGAAGGGCATATCGCACTTATCATTGATTAACAATCGACTGCAAGAGAAGACTAAGAAGAGACCATCACCATACCTGCAAGAGGTGCTGCAAAACCAAAGACGACAACACCATTGCCACCACTCAGAGGAAACCCGAAGAAGGAGACAGGAAGTACTTTAATGAAACAAACGGCAAAGAAGACCAGAGAACTAGATGAGACAAACCCTCCTCACAACCCAGAGGAATTACGAGAGCATAACACACTGCCCCGGATGAGAGTGGATTTTTTTAACTTCAACCCAACATAGAGACTCAGGGCCACCTTCTGAATTTTCCAAGGAACAAGATATCACTGTCACTCCAGAACATACTAGGAGGAACGTTGAGCAATAATACCACAACAGAATGTCTACCAAACCACAGAGACAAACTCTTGAAACCACATAGAAAAGGAGAGGAACTAAAAAACACAGAGACCTTACCCCAAGCACCAAATGGAGAGACCCAGTCTTTCCAGAAATTCATGAACAACCGAAGACGCACAACAGTGAGGAGGTAGAACTAGAAACTTCCCAATCGAGTAGCACAGTCATAGGGGAAGACCAGTAAGAAAAGACCAGCCCAACCTAGAGAATCAAATTTGTACTCGTCCCTCCTAAGTTTGGGCAGAAGCCCCAAAGAGCTGCCATGGCACCAGACACAAACACCTCCAACCTCCTCACAACCCCAACTCATTGATCAAGCTAGCAGACTTGATCAAAACACTCTCCAAACAATAAATATAACAATCGATTACATGTAATTAATCATCATGCATGAGATTTGATGACAAAAACAACACATAAAAACCAAATAACTATGCTGTTGGTAAAAGTGCTTATACTCTCGTATAATCACCCATTAGGAAATCAATAAAAAAAATATATTTAATGTGATATTAGAACAAAATTATTTACAAACATCTTGTAACAACTTACATTAAAACAAAATTATTTACAAACATATTGTAACAACTTATTTATAAATGTTGCAATGCAATGCCACGATAACAGATAATATCATAAAATAGTGTCATAATCTAAAATGGCCATTAAAAAATGTGACAATTCAATGAAAAGCTAAATAATTATATAATAGTTAAAAAGACTAACTGCTTTAAAATATGATTTACATTATTACTTGTGTTGTGATTTCATATTATTACTCCCTACCATCCCGACATGGACTATAGTAATTGAAACGAAGAGAGATAGCATTATTTGAGTTGTTTTTAGTTCGGGCTCATTAGCTATAAATAAAGTTTTTCGAGACATATTAATTTATCGTGTTATTTGGCCTCTTCTCGAGGACCAAAGCTGAACCGAACCTAAAACAATAGGTTATATTTTTATTAGTCTTGATATTTTCAAACTTGTAAATTGTACAACCTAAACTAATGTTAGCATTAATTCAAAACATTAAATGTTATGTGAATGTTTTGCAAAGCCAAGTAGAGTGTTTAGTGGGTTGGGTTGGGTGGGTGTCTAAGTCATTTAGTGTGGCTGTCACCACCTTTGAATTCATGTTGCTTCCGTGTCGGGAGACATAATTTAAAGCTGGTGCGAACAACATGGAGGTTGAAGCTGGTGAGAACTAGGTGATTCTATATGTAGCGAGAACGGGAGGGTAATACCTCTATTTCTAGTTGTGTTTCAGGAGGAAAACCGACCAAGGGAACAAGAGAGAATAACAAAGATCTAGAACCAAGACCCAGGGAACAAGTGAGATTTGGAACCAGGACTGAGGGAACAAGGGAGATGAGGGAACAAGGGAGATCTAGAACCAGGAGAAGCCAAGTTTTGTGTTTCTTTAGGTTAGCAATTTGACAAATCTAAGTGCTTAAGTTGTATTAAAAGTCCAACAAATTGTGGTGAAGATAAGTCCAACAGATTCTGGTAATTCCTTCAGCTCAGTACAACCACAAAGCTCCAGCCTTATGAGGGATGTATGATTGCCTAAATCTAGAAGAACCTGAAGATTTGTATAGTAATTTAGCTTCGGTAATTTTAGATTGTGGGGAGCTGCAAAAGCATTGTCCATTAACCAATTTAGTAGGTATTTCCCAGTGCTTCTTTTTGGTAATATGAGAGATTTTATTCATAGTGGAAGTGGAAATTACATGTAAGCAATACAAGATTTATTTTTTTCTTATATTTTTCTTTCCTATTTACCTTTTCATCCGGAAAAGTTTTCCATACTTCCTCGACTAGACTGCCTCGATGTCTTTGCTGAAACTCAAATCTAGTACAGCTAGTCGCTGCATCTCCCATTCACATGGTAAGAATTTTAGTGGGAAGTTTTCCCATCTCAACGATTTTATTGCTTGAGGCATTTGTGCAAAGTCTCCCTCAATGAGAGCTCCATCCCTTTTCTGTTCCCTGCATAGAGAAGAATTGTTATGCTCTTAACCTGCAAATGATACCCAAATACAGAATATGCGAAGAAAAGATACCCAGAACACAGAATATGTGAAGAAAAGATACGTAGAACACAGAATAACAATGATTTTATTATTCAGAGAGTAATGTTCACTTGCCTCTTCGAGGGGGAAACCTCCAAT
>APFE031180813.1:10908-27765 GCA_000404065.3 Pinus taeda | reverse complement strand
ATGGATCTTTCCCAATTATGATATTTTTTATTGCCCACCTTCCAACATAATTTATTTCCAATGATCACAAAAGCCTTGAGAATTGCTTTCCAAATAATGGATGTGTTTCTGGAGGATTAAATAGGAGTATGAATCCATTATAGGATTGATAGGAGCCAAATGTATGTTTTTGTTAATGTAATCGCCCAAAGCCTTGAACCTTGAATAAAAAACCATACACCTTTGGTAGCCAAAGATTAGGCAAACTTTTGGAGTTGTTTAATACCCCAGCGGCCCAAGCATTTTGGGAGAGAGATGGAGCTCCGTGCAGTTAGAGCAAAAGTGTGTTTTTCCTATTTGCTTTACCAAATAAATTCAACTGAAATTGTTGTATTTTCCCCAAAATATCTTATGGAATCTAAGAAAGGAAGCCCAGAAAACAAGAATTGCTTCAATCAACAATTTGCAAAGCACAAGGTGTCCAACCCGAGATAGCCATCGATTGCTCCAAATTTGAATTTCCACTTTTTTCTAGGAGCCAAGCCTAATCTTGAATCTCATAATTACATGGTTTGAGGAGAAACCCTAGATATTTGATCCCAAGATCAACTCCTTTCTTTGAAATATGGAGGATATCTCATAGGAGGACAGATCATTTTTTAATTTTTGGATCAATCCCAACTATAAAGAGTTGACTTTTGTTTGTTTATTTGCATTCAAGTAGCCTCACTAAATAGCAAAAGGAGAGACTGAATATGGATAATCTGACGTAAGTTCCCATTCAAGAAAATGAGGATGTCATCCACAAAGACAAGATGGGCCATGAAATTGTTTGGAGAGGTGATAATACCTTTGAGGTGGCCTAATCTAACAATTGAAGAAATCATCCTATTAAGACCCTACGCTACTAGAGAAAAAATCAAGGAATAGAGTGGGTAGCCCTGTTGAAAACCCCTTTCGACATTGAAGAAAGGGGAGGCAACTCCATTGATAACAATTGCAAAGGTAGGGGAAAGGTAGAGATACAATTCATAATATATGAGACAAAGGGAAAGGAAAACCCTAGATGGATTAAAAGAAGATTAATATAAAGCTAGTTTACACAATCAAAAGCTTTAGATAGATTAATTTTTAGAACGAGGGCTTTTGTTTTATGAGTGAATAGAATGGAGAGCCTCTTGGGCTAGTCCATTGGCATCTTGAAGTTGTTTATTAGCAAGAAAACTAAATTCCTCAGAAGAGGCATGGCGAGAAAGAATGTGCTTTATGCGTAGAGCTATGATTTTTAGATACTATTATAAATCTAGTTACATATAGAGATGGGGCGAAAACGATCAAAGGAAGTAGGATTATCAAATTTTGGGATGAGGGCCAAAAGCGTAGAGTTGAAAGGCCCTAACATTTCTCTAGAGGAACGAGAATATTCTACCATTGAGAAGAGATCTTTTCCAATGAATTCCCAACATTTGATGTAAAATTCAATTGGGAGGTCATCAGGCCCTGGGCTCTTGTCTTTATGGAAACTATGAATGACATCGTCCACTTCCTTCTTGGTAATCTCCTCCATTAATATATCATTACCATCCTACTCCACGAAATGAGTGAAATGTCGAGCAACTTGGATAACCTACTCAATGGAAAACCAATTTTCCTAGTCGAAAATATTTTTGAAGTAGGAGACTCCTTCAAAGGCAATGTCTGAGAAAGAAGTGGCATATGCACTTGAGGGTTCCGTAACACCCCAAATGGTATTTATAGTTTTCCTATGGCTTGTCACTTATTGGAAGAACTTTGTATTGTCATCCCCAATTGATAACCAGAGAGCTCAACATTTTAAGTGCCATTCCTGTTCCCTCTCAAGGAGAATCCTTCTTCTTGATTTCTATAGGGTTAGGAGGGGAAGATAGCATATTCTAGAGAGATTTTATATTTTTTCAATATCTGAAAGGGATTTTGAGGATGTTTCATATTTTTGTCTGGCCTAATCTCCAATGGTCTTCTTTACTTTTTTAAGATTGTGATGAAATTTGGGGGAGGGAGATTCAAGAGAAGCACAAGAGAGAGGGGACCATGTCGATTTTAGAAGAGAAAGAATGGATGGATGTTTGTTGTGGAGCCTGATTATCTTCTGTATTCAAAGGTAAAGCCGCATTGGACCCTAGTTCAAAATGGGGTGGCAACACCGCCCGTAAAATATTTGCTGTAGGGGGGGTCCAAGGGGGGGTGCCTGCGACATTTTGGGAGCCCCCGACCCCCCTCGGAGGGGGATCGGGGGCAATGCCCCTGAAGCTAAGAATAGATGTAAAATTGCCTTGTAAAATGTTGTAATTCCGTAGTCAATCTAGGTCGTTCATTAGGCGGAGATCTGACGGTAGAAGTTATGTTTAATTTAGGGTTTTTTTCCCTATAAGGCAACCCCTTGCTATATATGAGGGAATTGTATGTTGTCTATGTAGATTGGTATTCTGAGTGAGGAAAAGAGAGGAGATTGAGATGGAAGAGGGAAATACAATGGATCTGTTGTAGGTTGTATCTCTTTAGTTTGTTGGATAATATAAAAGGAAGGAATGGTTGTTTCTTCGTGGACGTAGCCCAAACTGGGTGAACCACGTATATCTATGTCTCTCTTCTTTTATGTGTTTTTTTTGTTTATATTTCTGCAATATTTTATGTGTTCCAGTGCTCTGTAATATATAATTTTATAACAATGGATCCTCTAGCTAATAGGGGTTTAGTTTGAAAGGACTAGGAGGTTTTTCAAGGAAGGAGGCCAATTTCAAGAGAATAGGAAAGTGATACAAGCTTCCCCCAATTGTTGATCATTATTTTATTTTAAGCCCTAAATCAAACATGTTCTCTAAATAAGGAATCTATCTATCCTTTTTGAAAATATTACCTGTCCTGAGTGATTATTTAACCAGGTAGGGGAGAGATTTTGCGCAAGGATATCACAGAGATTTAGATCGTTCAGGAGGGATACCATAAATTCAAAGAGGGGATGTGGTATGGCTAAAGATCCCCAAAATTTTGAATTGCTCACAGTGAAATTTAAGTCCCCGCCTAAGATGACTTTGTCAAATGTGAAAACTCTTAAGCAAGAAAGAAATGTCCATAACTCTTATTAATTTGAATATAGGCCATAGGCATTTAAGAAATGGAAAGAGAAATTCAATTTTGTTAAAAGCAATTCCACAACTAACAAAGACTAAGAAGAGGAGGCTAATATTATGCGAAGAAATTCTAGATTTCAATTGATGATAAGGCCACCTGATCTTCCTGTGGCATCAATGGTCATGAAATCCCAATTAGGCATAATAGATTTCAATATATCTGAGACATTTCCACCGTCTAACATAGTTTCTAGAATGAAAATGACATGTGGAGAGTGACATTCAAATAATCTCTTAAGAGCCTTTTTTTTTGCGGGACTGACCAATCCCCTGCAATTTAAAGAAAGAAGATTCATTGAGGAACTGAAGGAGGACCAATTGATCTAAGTGCCCTTTTGATGGAAGACTAATTCCCAACTTGGATTCAATGTGATATTTCTGCTAGGATTTTGAAACGAAGGATTTTCGACCTTTGACAAAGGGTATAGAGGTGAGGTTTGTAAAGAGACCAATAACACCCCTTGGGTTTGTTGCAGAAGGAAGAGGATCCTCAAAGGGAGGGGATGAGGAAACACATCCCAAAGAGAAAAGGTTATATCGGGGAGGCAAGAGAGGGAGGTTTATAGGGGGGTTAGGAACCATAGGAGGAGAGCACAAAGAAAGTACCCCTAGGGAATACGGGGAGGGAATGAAAGGAGGCATGTAGGGATTTGAGAAGATGGGAGGAGGAGAAGAGGCGAAGAAATTATTGAAATAGAGATAAGGGGATTAGCATTAGAAACAGGAGAAATAGTGGTCATCAAACATGAAAACTTCATTGGAATATAATCATTCTTAGAAAGGGGGGGTCTATGTGTTGAAAAGTGTGCAACAAGAAATGCTAAATTTAGAATGTGCTAAAAATAGAACTCCTAAAAATAGCACCTCTAAAAATAGTAGTTTGGCCAATGAGCATTTGGCCACCTTGGGTGAGAGGTGAAACTGCTAAAAATAGAATCTTCTAAAAATAACATTTCTGGGTCCCTTCCTATTTTTAACAGTCCATGGTCTAACTATAGGAAGTAAAAACGAATTTGGTCTTAATAGCAATTGAAATATTAATTAATTAATCTCCAAGGGTTAATTAATTATGGAAAATTAAAAGTCTTTGTGAGAACATGCAATTAGTTGTCCCACTGATTGAGGAATTTATCCTTGATTTTCTGCACTGATTGAGAAATCAAGTATGACTTCTATAATGAGAGGATTAGTTGACTTAGTTTTACTTAGTCAAGTCCAGTTAGATTAATTTAACAAGTTGTTAAATTAATGAGATATAGTTTGTTAATACTTGCATGCATGTGACAACTATTATTTCAGATAACTGAGCATTCCCTCATGGATAACTGATGCATGTCAGTTCAGACAGAGACTCAGTTGACATCAGATGAGGGATAGTGTACTATCAGATGCTTGGATATTCTAGTAAGTATTCCTTGCATGGAGAAGGATTTATTTCTAAGAGAAATATGTGATATAGGAGATTGGAGGACTTGTGGCCTATATATTGAGGCCTAGGGAGTCTATGATCTTCATCTTTTGATTGTAGAGAGTACATGATAGCTCTTGAGCTGTTCATTTTGTAAACAGAAGAGGATTTCCACTTTATTGATAATACAGATAGGGGTTTTATGATGGTGCTTTCCCCAGTGATATATCTTATGTTATGGTTGATTATTTCTCTTGATCAGTTATATGTGTTTATGCTTGATGTTGCTCATGAATTCGATTATGCTTTCGCTTAATGTTTTGTAGAACAAGATCAAGTATTATGCTTTAGTACATTGCATATATCAGTTTGATTTATAGGTGTGAAATTTCTACATGGTATCAGAACACAGGTGATCAAGGAAGAATCATATACAAGCAAGACAAATTCGAAGTTTATTATTTGGGATATAGATCTCAAGTTCTTATCACATTTATTTCACCGATGGCTTTCTATGGGTTGAGGCTTAAGTATGCCCTTGATGGCAGCTCAAACTACATAGCTTGGAAGGATTGCATGGAGGCAGTATTGGAAGATAACGGCCTTAAGGACTTCATTGATCAAGAAGTCCCTAAGCCTATTGATGCTACTCAACTGGCAGAATGGAAGAAGTGTGTGGCTAGAGCTAGGAGAATCATCCTGGAGGGAGTTAGAGATCACATAATTTCGAGCCTCCATGGGAAGGAGACTCTGCATGCAATGTGGAAAACATTGAAAGATTTATATCAAAATATTCGTGATCAGAGGAAGCTGGCACTGAAGGACAAATTTCGCAAGATCAAGTGTGAAAAGAATGACACTATCTCTACGTTCCTTAACAAGCTCACCACCTTCAGGGATGAGCTTGCAAGTGTAGGGGTCATGACTGCTGATGATGATATGGTGAGTCTAGCACTCCTTGGCCTTCCTAAGAGTTGGCATAGCTACCAGGACTCGGTGAATGGAAGGGAAAAACTGTCGGATTGGGAACGACTATGGTCAGATTTGATGCAGGAGGAGATCAGATGGAGCACCAAGGATGGAGCTTCTTCATCAAAACATGATGATCAAGAGAACTTAGCTTTAGCATCTAAAGCTAAGAAAGGGAAAGGGAAGGCATCCCAATCCAAGTCTTCTTAAGGAGGGAAGAAGTTCGACAAGTTGAAGATGATATGCTTCCATTGTCATGAGTTAGGCCATTATGATACTAATTGCCCAAAGAAGAAGTCCAAGAAAGGTTCCTCCAAGGAATCTGATGGTGATGCACTAGCTTCACAGTTTGAGATGGATTTCTCACTTATTGCATGCATGGTTTCATCTAGCATGGGATGTGTTTGGTACTTGGACAATGGAGCCTCTTTCCACATGTTAGGTGACAAGAATATTTTCAGCACTTTGGAGGAGAAGGGTCTCCAGATACGGATCGAGATGGGCGATGACAGAAAGTATCGTGTCTTAGGTGAAGGTACGGTTGTGCTTCAGAGGGAGCATGGTTCTCCCCTCACTCTTTCTAATGTTATGTATGTACCAGGGCTGAAAAAGAATCTTATGTCTATTGCTATGCTTGAGGATAAAGGCTATGATGTAGTCTTTAGTTTGGGAAAGTTTTTCCTAAGGCATATAAGCACTGGACAAACTAAATAGATAGGGATTCGAATTAAGAATCTCTATAAGTTACAGGTAGAAGACTGTGCTGCATTGAGCAAAGAAAAGGTGGTGCATGGCCAAGATATTGGCGAGTTATGGCATAGGAGACTGGGCCACTTGCATCATGGGGCCTTGAAGATCATGCAACAAATTTCTACTAGATTACCCAAGTGCAAGCTGGAGCAAATGAGCACATGCAAAGGTTGCATTTTGGGTAAGTATGCAAAAGCTTCCTTTCATGATCAGGATAGTAGAGCAGGAGCAGTTCTAGTGCGAGTTCATTCAAATGTATGTGGGCCCTTCTCTACAGCCTCCACGACAAAGCATAGGTACTATGTTATTTTTTTTGATGATTTTTCTCGTAGATGTTGGATCTACTTCATGCAAAAGAAGGATCAAACCTTCTTGAAGTTTTGTGAGTTCAACGCTTTGGCAGAGAAAGAATCGGCAATGAAAATAAAGGCCTTACAGACTGATAACGGTGGAGGGTATGTTTCCCAATAGTTTAAGGACTTTTGTGCTTCAAAAGGAATTAAACAGGAACTCACAACACCTCATAACGCACAACAGAATGCGGTGGCCGAAAGGAAGAACAGGTCTTTTTTGGGAGCAGCTCGAGCAATGTTGCATGACCAAGGCCTAACACTTCATCTGTGGGCTGAGGCATGCAATACAGCAGTATATCTTCAGAACAGAAGTCCTCATCACATGTTGGGGATGAAGACACCTATAGAGGCTTTTTCAGGGAAGCGACCAGATGTGAGTCACTTCCACATCTTTGGATCACCAGTCTTATGTCATGTGACCAAAGATGCTTAGAAGAAGCTAGACCCAACAACTGAGTTTGGAATACTTGTGGGGTACACAGATACACCTCACAACTATCGTGTGTTTCTGCCTGCCATTCAAAGGACCGTAGTGCGTAGGGATCTGAAGTTTGATGAGCAGTGAGCCATGCAAGTGTCACTTGAGAGGGAGCTCAAGTTACGTGGTGATGATGAGGAGCTATTAGTTCCTAAGAAGGAGGAGCCTCCTGATAATGTGGATCAGCCACATGCAAAGATTCTAGTAGTGGAGATCACCATTGCTGGAGAGTCTTCCAGAGATGGGAGGAAACACTCATGGGAAGCTGACAGATT
This sequence comes from Pinus taeda, assembly GCA_000404065.3. Lineage (NCBI taxonomy): Eukaryota > Viridiplantae > Streptophyta > Pinopsida > Pinales > Pinaceae > Pinus > Pinus taeda. The sequence continues at coordinate 20,383 of APFE031180813.1, read as the reverse complement.
GATGCAGGATGCGAGAGAGAATGTGGAGCAGCCATCCTCTCAGGTGCAGACAGAGGAGATCTCCCGATAGATACACTGGCTACATGGCCCTGGTTGGGGAGTGTGTAGAGATTGAGCCTTCTTCTTTTGAGGAGGTAGTGCAGTAGCCAGTTTGGGTGGATGCAATGGTAGAGGAGTATGATTCTATCATGCAGAAAAGTGTGTGGGATGTTGTTCCTATAATGGGAGACAAGTCAATGGTTACTTCTCAATGGCTTTACAAGGTAAAGCATGCAACTGATGGCAGTATTGAGAAACACAAGGCAAGGTTTATTGCCCATGGTTTCTCACAGGTGGAGGGGATTGACTATGACGAGACCTTTGCTCCTGTTGCAAGGTACTCATCGATCAGATCGATTCTAGCACTATCAGCACGGATGGGTTGGAAGATCCATCAGATGGATGTGAAGACAACTTTCCTTAATGGGGAGATTGAGGAAGAGGTATGCATAGAGCAGCCTGAGGGATTTGAAACCTTCGATCGTGAGTCGCATGTGTGTCACCTCAAGCGAGCATTGTAGGGGCTGAAGCAAGCACCCCATGCTTGGTATACCAGGATCGACAGCTATCTCACCGGGTTGGGCTTCACTAAGAGTGAAGCAGATGCGAACCTCTATACCAGGATCGACAGCTATTTCACTGGGTTGGGCTTCACTAAAAGTGAAGCGGATGTGAACCTCTATCACATCATGGTAGAAGGTAAGCTATTGATTATTGTACTTTAGGTTGATGATCTGATTTTGATAGGCGATGATCAGTTGATCAAGTCTTGTAAGGAGGACCTTGCAAGAGAGTTTGAGATGAAGGACATGGGCCTCATGCACTACTTTCTAGGCATGGAGGTGTGGTAGAGAGATGGGGAAGTATTTGTGTCTCAAGGCAAGTATGCCAATGAGATACTCAAGCGCTTCCAGATGGAGATGTGCAAGCCCATGGAGACTCCTCTAGCAGGTAACTGGAGGAAGGAGGATGCTACTTTAGTTGAGGTGGTAGTTGCTACTATTTATCGGCAACTTGTGGGTTCACTTATGTATCTAGTGAACACATCACCAGATTTGTGCTTTGCGGTGAACCAGCTGAGTCAAGCTATGGTTCAGCCAACCAAGTTATTTTGGAAGGAGACAAAGCATGTGCTGAGATATGTCAGAGGAAGTATGGATTATGGTATAGGTGGACAAAGGGAGTGAAGCCCCAAGGCTTCACGGATGCAGATTGGGCAAGTAGCGCATCAGACAATAAGAGCACTTCTGGAGGAATCTTCAACCTTGGGTCAGCTGCAGTTTTTTGGTATAGCAGGAAACAGAGATCAGCTGCACTTAGCTGAGCGGAGGCTGAATACATGGCTGCTAGTAAGGCTGCATGTGAGGCCATCTGGATATGGAAGATTCTAGTGGGATTGTTTGGTCAGATGATGGATCCTACCGTGATATATTGTGATAATCAGAGTTGCATTAAACTCTCTAAGAATCCAGTGTTTGATGACAGGTCCAAGCATATAGATATCCGATATCATCATCTACGGGATTGTGTGGTCAAGAGGATCATGATGTTGCTATACATTTTGACCGAGGAACAGGATGCAGATATTTTGACAAAGGCAATGTCAAAGGGAAAGTTTGAGTTCCATAGAGACAAGATTGGGGTTGCTGATAATCCCTTTCTTGTTGAAAGGGAGTGTTGAAAAGTGTGCAACAAGAAATGCTAAATTTAGAATGTGCTAAAAATAGAAATCCTAAAAATAGCACTTCTAAAAATAGCAGTGTGGCCAATAAGAAATTTGGCCACCTTGGGTAAGAGGTGAAACTGCTAAAAATAGAATCTTCTAAAAATAACATTTTTGGGTCCCTTCCTATTTTTAGTAGTCCCTGGTCTAACTATAGGAAGTAAAAACGAATTTGGTCTTAACAACAGTTTAAAATATTAATTAATTAATCTCCATGAGTTAATTAATTATGGAAAAATAAAACTTGAAGTCTTGTGAGAACATGCAATTATTGTCACTGATTGAGATTTATCCATGATTTTCTCCACTAATTGAGGAATCAAGTAGAGTTCTATAATGAGAGATCAGTTGACTAGTTTTACTTATCAAGTCAGTTAGATTAATTTAACAAGTTGTTAAATTAATGAGATATAGTTTGTTAATGCTTGCATGCATGTGACAACTATTATTTCAGATAACTAAGCATTCCCTCATGGATAACTGATGCATGTCAATTCAGACAAAGACTCAGTTGAGATCAGATGAGGGACAATGTACTATTAGATGCTTAGATATTTCTAGTAAGTATTCCTTGCATGGAGAAGGATTTATTTCCAAGAGAAATATGTGATATAGGAGATTGGAGGACTTGTGGCCTATATATTGAGGCCTAGGGAGTCTATGATCTTCATCTTTTGATTGTAGAGAGTATAGGATAGCTCTTGAGCTAATTCTTTTTGTAAACAGAAGAGGATTTCCACTTTATTGATAATACAGATAGGGGTTTTATGCTGGTGCTTTCCCCAGTGATATATCTTGTGTTATGGTTTATTATTTCTCTTGATCAATTATATGTGTTTATGCTTGATGTTGCTCATGAATTCGATTATTCTTCCGCTTAATGTTTTGCAGAACTAGATCAAGTATTATACCTTAGTACATTGCATATATCAGTTTGATCTATAGGTGTGAAATTTCTACATTGTGAACCCAGTACCTACAATAGATTGTGTGTTTGATGGAAGGATATGAGTTGTTGAGATGAGCACAGATACTGAGCATAATCTGGGGTTGTCGAAACTTGAGTAGAAGCCATCCCTGAAGCACCAAGATCTAGAGGCCCTAAGGCATTTGAGAAGAAGGGGATTGAGTCAATGTTCCTAGATCCAACAATACCTCCAGGGTGAAGACCGAGGAGGAGTCTTTCTATCCTTATGAGCCCCTGAGAGATCTTAAGGGGATTTTGTAAGCAAGGGGGGAGGGGTGACAGAGTAAAATTCGTCTTTCAGGATCCACTTTTTCTTCAAACTCTTATCAATATTGTAGTCCCTGCAAAGATGTCCATACGCATGGCACCTAAAGCACCTAAAGGGAATGCCTTCATAACCAATGGCTTTCTTATGAGTTATTTGGGTAGAGCTTATGGTAATTGTAACGAACAAAGTTCGTATACATAACGAAATACTCAGAAGATCTAGTATATGTAAATATCTGTAATAGGACAATAATATATTTATATAAGAGATGCATAAAATATATGAGATGATGATTACAAATGAGGGTGAGGGCATGCTCTTCATAAAGATTTGTCCTCAAAGCATTATTGTTGACAAGGCGTATCATATGTTTCTTTGTCTTGGTGATCTATTTGTATCTTTTATAGTTCTTCGAGTTGTCATCTTCATAGATACATGATGATAGGGTCCTCTCAGTCATAAACAAAATTGTCGCACTAAGAAGGGATTTGACCATCCTAAATCAATCTTTCATGGAATCTTTCGATTACTGGAAATTTGTAATGAATTCTTATCACCAGACTGAATTGTGCAAACTTCAATATTCTTCAGAATGCTCGAATACGTAGCTTGATTGAGTTGTCTACTCTCGTGATTCAGATGTCGATAAGGAATTATTTTGGCTTGATTTTCCCTTATCAAGTGTGTGCAATTTTTTGATTTACTTTAGGTATTGAGGTTGTTGATTTGGGTACAAAATCTTCACTTGGAATTTCCATTGTCTAAACTACAATATCTGAGTGTGTTTTTTTCTTCAACTGGCTTGTCTTATTTTTTAGTTATGATATTCACTGGATCGGTGTTCATTTTTTTTCTTCAACTTGAATTTCTACATTCAATGTTTCATTCTCGATAAGTTGTTGTACCTTGTTTTCCAATGACTTCTTGTCCTTCTTAATCTTTTTAATTTGAGTCAATAATTTTTCACTATGGTATTTAAGTCAAGAAACTTCTTCATTTTTATCAACGATGATTTTGTCAATTTCACTCTACATATTTTGTAGTACTTTTTTTCCCTCTTGAAAAACTACCTTTGAAATATCTTGTATGTATTTTGGTGTTACTTAATCTAAGTTCAATGTAATGTCTTGTCGTGTTATTTTTTTCTTCCTGTAGGAAAATGTCAAAAACTTATTTTCGTATTTAGGATGAAAGACCCTAGTCATTCCATCCCAGGTCAACCGAAAATCATATCACCTTCATCTTCCCACAAGGATCGAACAAAGAATTGTAATATAAAAGTATAATCCCCAATGTTTAATTGTAAATCGGTTATGTCATATTGTTTTCTCTTCCAACGGGCTAATTTTTTAATTACATTTAACTCGGTAATCACTATTTGGTTAACAAGGGTAGAGTTTATATAATTTTTTCTTTTGACAGAGAGATAGATATAATAACACATTTTCCTACAAGAGTTCCTCTAATTCTGAATAGAACTAGAGCAGTGATGTGTGAGGTTCCTAAAAACCCCCCTTCCTTCAATTCCAAGTTAGACTCCATTTTATGTCAATAATTCACAATATTTTTTTTTCCCTAACTTAGACTTTGATATTTCATGTATTATTTAATACTCTATATATATTTTTTATTCCCTTGTACTTTTACTTCAATCCTCCCTCTTAACTTATATAATAATATTTTTTTAAATACTTATAATCCTTTTTATTTAATCAACTTTAATTACCTTAAAAAAGATTTTTATTTTTTCACCTAATACCCCTTTTTATTTTAATCCTTTGATAATGTTTTTAATAAATCTTGGTAATAACCTTCAATACCAATACCAAGTAGAATATTCTCTTTTAAGTTGACATTTTTTCCATGAATATACAATAATAACATTCACGTTATTTCTTTTATAATTAATGTAGAACTGAACACTTGATCTATGTCCCTTAATATATGTCTAATTATTATTTTTTTTAACTTTTTTTATTATATTAATCTAAATTAATGCACTTTGCGTGGAAGGATACCACTATACAATGCAAATTTGTACAAACAAAGGCAAATCAAATAAATATGTCCATTGATTTGAATTTGACAATCGATTTGCATACAATGCAACCTTTTCACCAACTTGATTTGATAATTTTTTTGTTCATGATGAAAAGTTGATTATTAGATGTGGTAATGATCCAAGATCTTTTATTTACAGATACATCGGAATTACAAAAAACAGAGCTAATTAACTGTGGAACTTCAAAAAACACATAAACAATGTGGAAATAATCAGAAGAACATAAAACCATGACACAATGATTTGATTATGGAGTTCGTCCAATTTGAACTACGCCTTTGGGCCCTACTCAATAGTGGGGAGGCCTTCATACATTAAGTGGCATAAAAAGAGATAAAAGTACAAGCAACATTCCTTACAATCCTTATACCTCCAATATGGAAGATGAACAAAGAATGGAGAGCCCAACTTTAGAAACAAACAGTACCACTAAACTCTTGGTGAAAAATAGTGCAAAACGCCTATCCAAACTCCCAATTTGGATAATCGGGCCTTCTATGACTTCTCGGAACCTCCCTATTGATCAAGGTGAGGTCTCGACCTGCTGCCAAGGTCAGGTTCTGCTGCACAATATATTATGCATTAATTGGCTAGTCCTCCCTCCCTTCTCCAACAGAAAAGGGTCATTTAAATAAGCATGGCAATAAATCCTCAACTCCCATGCAATTCTGAACAAAAAACCAAGTTAAGCAGGCAGGATTGTCTTTGCAACCAAGGATCTTGAACCTGTATGATATATGGTAACCACCCTTACAAATAAGGTGAAATTCTTTAACTGTGCATTTAAACCAATGGCAGGACTCATTGGCATTCCCCGCAATGGGCAAACAGACTTAAGCCCAAACAACAGGCAATTTGCGATACAGTGGACCCACCAAGTTTATACAACATAATATATAACATATCGCATCCAGCAATCCCCATCGCAAATTGCAATCGGCAAATGAACCAAAAACCCATGCATTAGGCACTCTATAGACTCGCCAAGAGTATGGAATATAATGCATAGAGTATCGGGTCCGGAATCCCCCCATCACAAATCGCAATCGGCCTATCAACCCAAATATTTGCAATAACAGTGAACCAGTGGGGGTTATAAAATATAGTGGATAAAAATATCGGGTCCGAAGCCCCTCGCAAAATCGCAATCACAGATCCTAGGATGGTATTCCATGTGATTGCTCCCACTGCGATTTGCCATTGTGATTTGATCGCATCGCAACCTTGGCTCTGTCGGGGTCAATTCTTTAACACTTGTTCCTACTCCGACCTACGATATGCGATATCGCAATTGCAGTCGGGATCCTGCCGGGGCCGATTTTCCTTAAGCCATTTCTTCCTCTTACTATGATATGTGATATGCGAGACCAATCGTAGCCTGCCATTTGGCATTTCACCATTCACTGAGAGTGTCTACCACGTCACTCCTCCTGCCACCTGGACAAGTCAAACGTAAAATTTATCCTACTCTAACTTCTTCATATGAACTTGGATTCGAGTGTCGTTCACACCATTGGAATCAGGATGATGAGCACTTCGATCCGATGCTAAGTTTATCCACATATTGCCACTTTGAATTTTAAGCCTTTTGCCATGCCACTAGGACCTTTTAAAGATCCACTTGGATCAGGTAAGGACAATAGTTACAGGCATAACACGACGTATTGTGCGACAGGGAAATGCTACGGTGGTGGCACAAGATCATGGCAGTGGAAGTCAGCGGGTGACAGGATGTTCCCCGGTTGCCAAACAACTATACGGTGGTCATTGATCGGGGTCGTTGTTGGCGGAAATATTGTGGAGGGTCGAGTGGTAAGGCGGTGCTTGTGGAGTGAGGTCGCAGTGGTGGTGTGGGGCTAGAGTGTGGATGCTATATACGATAGAGAAAGATGTGTGTAGGCAGTTCGATCTATACATATTGCGGAGGCGGTGGCAACACGATAAGGTCATGTGGGGGCTATGAGCGGTAAAAGAGGTGGTGGTGAGTCGCCAGTGGTCCGGGCCACAATATAAGAGAAAGGAGTGTCGCCTGTAAAATGATGTTGTTGTTGCAAGTATGTAGGTTTATTTAATGCAAATTTTTTTAAATATTATTTATTTATTATCTATATATAAATTTTCTTTTTTTATGTTTTTTTTTTTTTTAATTTTTCTTTCTTTTTATATATACTATCTTTTTTTCTATATATATTTTAATTTTTTTTAATAACTCCTTTTTTTAACTTCTTTCTTTTAACCCTTTTTTAAATCCTTTTTCTCCTTTTTTTATCATTATTTTTTTTAATGGCCAAGGGCCTAACGGTAATTGGAGAATCTCCAAACTCTATGTATCGAAACATCTAATTGCACGACAACAACGTTGACAAAAATTTGATGGCCAAAGGTCGGATCAGACTGGCTCTATGCAGCCATAGGATCGAACAACTCTGATACCAATGTAACAAACAAAGTTCGTATACACAGCGAAATACTCAGAAGATCTAGTATATGTAAATATCCATAATAGGACAATAATATATTTATATAAGAGATTTATAAAAGATATCAGATGATGATTACAAATGAGGGTGAGGGTTTACTTGTATACCCTAGGTAGTCACCCCTTCACAAACAAACATGTCCTTAAAACATGCCTCTTCAATACTAACTATTAGTTAGTTAACCATTAATTATGATTATTATTGTTTACATTATTTTTTATTTTTTATTTTTAGAAATTATATTGATAACAATAAGAGTTTTCGGAAGCCCCAATGCTAGGCTAAAATCTACAAGAATACGTGCAATAGCCATAACTCCATAGAGTTTAAAAGTTAAACCATCTTCATAGAAGTACACCATAGAGTTTCCAACCTCCCGAAAGACACTCTCTAACTAGAATTGGAGGAAGAGTAGGTAATCTAACCCAAACGGGCACCAGGTCTAACTTTTCCACCTTGGCATCAAAATTAATAGTTCATTTCTTCAATAATAGAGCCTATGTGCCCCAAGTCCATTTTATAGCCAAATTTTTCCCTAGGTCCTCTACATTTTATGCCTACCGACCCATCCATCCCTTGGTGAATAGCATGCATTGAGGAGAATACCCCAGCAAGGGTTTTAGATTGATGTCAATTGAGCGACGTAATACAACCATGGACATCCTACAACTGATGATCCAAGATTTTGTTCAGTTCTACCTCCTTCCCCAAAACCAATGAGAGTTCCTCGGCTCTATGCTTAATGTATTTGTGAAAGGGTTTTTTCACATGTCCAAGTGGAAGTGGATTTTTTTCATCCTTATTCAAAATACCATCACCACTACAAAGCATTTTTGGGGTGAGAAAAGCACCAAGGAAGTTAGAAACAACGGAAAAGGGGTGGTTTTCCAAGGGGTTGGTGGGAGTAATCGACTCTGTTATCACTTAGAACTAAAAGTTTGATGCATATAATTGCGTGTCCTAGTTTGATGACAAAGGTCTATGTTAAAGTTGGTTTCATTTTATTTTTCTCACTTAGGATTTAGAGTTTTAAAGGTTTTTAACTTAGATCATACTCCACTCCTATTGGTTCTCCTCCACCCATCATTATTCCATAGTCATGTCTTGTCTATGCCAAGTCACCGTGTCTTTTAGTGATTTCGCAGCGGAATCTTATTTGCCCATTTCACAGTGCAATCATGGTCTAGCAGTTTCGCAGTGCATCATGATTAAGCAGTTTCGCAGCGCATCATTAAAAATTATAACTAACAGCGCTGAGAAATCATGGATTCGTGCATTTCGCAGCGAATCTTTCCCGAAATGTCAAGTCCGTAGGTGAGTCAGCATTTTTGTCTATTCATGTCAGTCTGTGTACCTTTTGTATCATGTCTGAACGTTCATTTGCCACTACTCCACCAATAGATCGCTGATATGCACAGGAATATCATTCCCAAGAGATTTTACCGTGCATAGACCTTAATGATGGTCGTAAGTGTTGCATGAGTGACCAGTCGGCCGATTATGTAGTGAAGTGTTTCATTTTGAATTTAAAGCGAGGCTGATTTCAAGCGAGCCTGTTTACAAGCGAGGCTGAGTTAAAAAAGGAGCTGAACCATCATCCCGACCGGAGCTATTAGAATTTGGGTGTGAAGATCTCAAAGGAAAATATGGAGAGAAAAGAGCACAGATCCGGTAAATGTCAGAGGAATGAACCTGAAGGCCTGGACATAACGTTGAGAGATGAAGGCGTGAAGAAAGCGTTCAAATATGCCGAGTGCTGGAAATTTTGTAAAAAGCTACAAGGAGGGCATGCACAGGTAACTAAGGAATTTGCGCTAAATTTCACTGGTTTGAATTCAAAGGTAGCCATGTTAGAAATACAGGTTTCTCCAGAAGCAATAGCTACTGTAACCGAGATCCCAAGAGGACGGGAAGAATGGTTCAAAAATTTTAAATT
>APFE031180813.1:0-10888 GCA_000404065.3 Pinus taeda | reverse complement strand
TGTAAATGAAGACTTAACAAAAGCAGTGCCCAGGTATTATGTCAAGGAACATTATGCTCTTCTTCTCACCTGCATACACAAGTATTTGACCTATGAAGGAAGGTACAATAAGCTTTATTCTTACCATTTTAAACTGCTCTTGCATTTTACCAGGAAAGTCTCCATAGACATTCCATTTTATTTATTTCACAGTTTAAGTAAGATGTGTGATAAGGTGTAGTTGAGGAAAGAGGATTGTGAAACCTCTTTATTTCATCATGGTTTGATTAAGTTGCTAGTTTTAGATGGCCTCCAAAAGATAGGCAGAGACTGGAATTCGTTTATTTTCATGGCTGGATTCCAAAGTAAGACTGGTCTTACTCCACAACCAGCCAGAGAGTTTACCATAGCTGAGCTTCAAAGGGAAGTAAGAGCTAAAAAGCAAACCAAGCCACAGCTACCAAAACCAGTGAATCCACTAATCATTCAAGAACAACCTCAGCAATCAACAAAGGAAAAGACTTAGGGTAAGAAGACTGTACCTGAAGCAAGAAAATCTGAAGCAGTCTCAAGGGTAAGGACAAGAAGCCAAATAAATAAGGAAAAAGGTAAAGCTGTAGATGTTGAAGAAAGCCCAGTGTCTAAGGCAAGCTTAAATGATTTATTACATGCCATTGAATTAGAGCAGTCCAAACCAGTTCAAATTGATTTGACACAGTCACCGCAAGAAAGTGTTAAGAAAACCAAGGCCTCAAAAAGGCTTAAATTTGATGAACCAGGTCAGGAGTTTATTTTTAAACCTAGAAGACCTATGACTAGAAAATTCCAGCAAGCACAGGAAGCACTGCCCAGAACAGAGGAAACTGAGAAAGTTAAGCAAAAAGATACAAACAGGGCAATCATCACATCTGAAGAAGATTATATAGCAGCCATGAAGAGCCAAATAGAAGCAACTGAAGATGAGATTAATCAACTGCAGAAAGCTGCTAGAGACCTGAAGGCACAGCTAGGCAAGTTGCCTGATAAATGAATTTTCTTTTCAAGAAAGGTTATGTTCCAAATTTTTGTCAATTTTACTTAGGCTTATGGTTTTGAAGACATGTAAATCCCTGTTACACATATGAAAAATCAAAGGGAGTTTTTGGCAATCAGAGTTTTGGGTGATAAAGTTTTCGGGTCAAAATCAAGTTGTTTTAAATAAAAACAGCAGTTTCGTAGCGCACTACGAAACTGCTATAGGTGATGATTTTAACGCAGACAAACAGTTTGATATTATGAGCGGGAATTTTGAAAGAGAGACACCTGTTCATCAATACAGCCTACAGCACATAAAAAACGTGGCAATGTTCCATACCTTGGGTTATTAAAGGCTTAGAAAAATGTTGTTATATATTTGAGCAAATTGTGGAAAACAGAAGACGAGAAGCAGGGGACATCTCCTAATACCACGGGGCAGATAAGGATTCAGCGTTCAAGGTCAATATGGAGTATTAAATGTCCAACTTATCCAATTTGAAAGAGGACCAGGTGTCAAAGAACGAGGAGTAGCCACTATGGCATGGAAACGGAGTTAGAGTCCTAGTTAATTTAGAACTTTTTAAAAATTCCAGTCAGCACTTTATTGTATTTAGTAGTCTGTTAAATAACTGATAGGTGTCATCAGAGATAAGGATCGAGTTATTAAATTCCCCTCATGCTGGAGGAGGAAGCTCGAATTAGTTAGAATAAGGATTCTATATATAGCTAAAATAGCAATGTAATGGGGGTTGGAAATTTGATAACAGAAGTACTGTTTTAGCTTATGTAAAGACCATTTTCAGTAATATAAGTTGTCTGCTTTTCTTCTCAGGATTCATGAATGATTTCCATGTTCAGAATGTGTGATTTGTTCTTTCCTTAATGTCTTTTACAGTTGCATAGATGTGTAATCACTCAGAATTCACTGATTGTGATCTGACTTCCTGTATGCATGTATGAACTGTGGTTTTTATATGAGTTGTGTTCTGAACATCTAAATGCTAAGTGCCCTGACTTCTATGTAAAGGCAGTGTCATAGTTTACTGAAGTATGATTGACTCCATAGGCCCAATGGAAACTTATGTAATGTTTATCCAGCCATCAAATTTGTTGATGTTATTCCACAAGAGTTAGCCATCTTATCTATAATCAAAATCAATAACCCTTTGAGAGAGCCCTCTCAGGCTAAGGAGGCTAAGCCTTAGTCAAAAGATTGGTTTGAAATAGTTACTTGAAGTCTTCCTGGTTTGCAGCCTTCCAGGGTCTGATTTTGAGATAACACACTCCAGGACAGTCTGAGAGAGAAGGGGAGAAGGATCTAGCAGATATCTAGGGGAGGATCGCACATTACAGAAGGGGGTACCAGATTCAGGCAGAGGCATAAAACTATCTTGATGAAATGGAGGAGGTAGAGTATTATGAGACAAAGAGGGAATAACAACCCTTAACAATAGTCCCCCTGATAATAATGGGGGTTGGGAATGAGAGAAACAACTGGGAGATTGTCGTATCTTCTTATCATGATGAGATGTGACTGAAGGAGAGTGGGAGGAGAAGGTTGTCAGAGGGACTAGCTCCCTCCAGATATTTGTGTTTTCAAAGGGATCTAGTGTGTAGTCCACTAAATTTGCATTGTATCCTTCAAGAGAATCCATATACAAATAAACTAAGATAGGGATCCATGGAAGATAAGAGAAAAAGTGACAATATATGTGCAAAAATAGGGAGCTAATGTCAAAAAGCCTAGTTGAGGGAGGGTCTAATTAAGAGTCATCTTTCTTCCACTATAACTATTCAAAACCACTCCTGGTCCAATGACATTCTCATACCATAAATAATAATAATAAGTGTATTAAGAATTAATATAGATCTATCTAAATTACAAATTTATTAAGTGTTTAGAGGGAAAGATTTGTACCTTGAGAAATTTGATACTTCTCCATAATGTGTATATATATATATATATATGGTATTTTTCTTAATACACACACACACTTACACATATTTGATGTAGTTTAACTTATTGATTGTGATTTTTTTGTTGTTTAAAATACATTTTTAAATGCATAAATGTATTCAACACCCTGAAAAAACTCATAGGGCAAGTATACTCACTTAAGAGTTCACAAGACAGGAAGCAAATACAACAATATTCATAGGCACAAAGCCATTATAACAATACTCATCATGTCACTAGTGAGGATTTGAACATGGGTGGGGAAGATAACAACGATTTCAGCTAACCACCTAAGAAAACCCCGATTAACTAATATTCTTATAGTTGCAATATGAATCGTCATCATTTTAATGTAGATTACAAAATAGTTATTATTCATATTTCATATATATTTCACAAATTTATATGCAAAGATATTTGTATTTTAAATTATTATATATATATATATAATATATATATATATATATATTATATATATATATATATATATATAATTAAATAGCAATTTTCTTGACAAGTTTATTATTTTAATTCTATACACGTGTGCTAAAAAATTTTAAGAAAAGATTTTATTGTAAGTATTAAGTTTTTATATAATTAGTTACTAAATTTAAATATCAAGTTCTCAAATATCATGGTTATGAATATGAATTGCAGTTATTTACATTTCTCTTAATGGAACATATATATTAGCAATTGCCCCAAAAAGTGCAAAGAGACGTTGATAGGATTGTTAAATCGAAATTGTTGAATTGGAAAAGTTGTACGTTGGTTCCCCGAAGTAGGGGAAAAAACACCAAAGAGGAAGAAGTTAAATTTTGATTCTATGTAAATATATTGAATGTAAAATTAACAATTTAATTAAAACAAGTGTTGCAGGGCAACGTAGTGCTTGCAACTGAAGTTATAAATTATATTCTAGAACAAAAAAATACATAAAACATTATAAAAACATGAGATCATCCACTTAATGAACATCAACATATATAATATTGATTATGCAAAGTATTGTGTTAACGATGCATGTAAACGAGTGTCAAGAGAAAAACCATATCAAATTGTTCAACTTGATTTTAAAAAGTAAGATATAAATGCACAATATAATGACTATTTAAATCTATCTTTACAATTAAAACCATTGAATAAACATTTCAATATGGGAAGCCTATGGATTTAACAATGTTTCTTTACATTTTATGTCTAAAGAAAATGAATAGACCTTCATATGTTCATTTTCACAATTTCTATATAAATAAAGTATTCCTTAGTGCATAAAACTTGACCATGTTGATTAAAATAAAAATAAATAAAAATGATTACTTCTAACAGTATGAGACTCTCTACAGAAAAGAAATGATATGCATCTCAACAGGGAAAAAAAAAAAAGACAGGTGAATAATTGGCCAAAAAATCATATGTAGATTAACGTTTTCGATAACATTTTAGCTTATACAGTGGAGCGTCCGCGACTTCTAAAGTCTTATGCCACTAAGGTTGACAACATGCATCAGAATGTCAAGATTTTGAAAGATTACCATAGTTGAATTAATAGGCAAATAAAACATTTTAAAATTAGGTATAAATTGAAAAAGATAAAGATAAAGGTTATAAACATAATTCAACCTATATTGTCACGTACTCCAATATATATGAATAGATATGTGATCCAGGTGGATCTCTAAAAAGTATTAGTGGCATAGTAAGAAGGCTCAAAACTCAAAGTAGCAAAAACTCTATAAACTTAGCATCAGATCGAAGTGCTCGACATCTTGATTCCAATGGTGCGAACAACACTCAAATCTGAGCTCGTATGAAGAAGTTAGAGCAAGTCAAATTTTATGTTTGACTTGGACAAGTAGCAGGAAGAAATGATGTGGAAAAACTTTAGTGAATGGGGAAGCACCAAGTGGCAGGCCACCATTGGTCCCACATTTCATTTATTGCAGAAGGTAGAGGTCATTGGTTTCAAATCAGCCCTAGGCAAGAAAAGTTGTGATGTGATAATCGCATATCGCAATCGCAAAAGGCAAAGTGTTTCTCAAGTGCCCCCTTGTAGGATCCCAGTTGCAATTGTGATATTGCACATCGTGGATCGAAGGGGATCAAGTTTTTACTAATCGGCCCTCGGTAAAGTCTAGTTGTGATGCGATATATCGCAATCACAGTTCGCAAAAGGGGAGAAATAGTATGCACTGCCAGTCTTGGTTCCCTCCTGTTATGCTCCTATATCAATAGGTGTCATATTTCATGATTGACATTGATGGGCTCTGCAATATGTTCATACCTTTTTGTCTAGTTGCAAAGGTTTTCCATATTGTCAAAATCAAAATATTTAAAAAATTTAAAGAGGGTATGCCCTAAAAGAAAAATCAAAGGACAAAAAGAATAAAATGGTAAAAAAAGTGAAAGAAATGAACCCCAAACAGAGGACCCGGAAAGTGTGCAAGTCCAAAATGCCACTACTACTTTATTTCCTACAAAATCTGATGGTGTGCAGCTTGTTGACTTATGCCACTATTGATGAATGGCCAAACAACTCAATCTTGGCTAGTTCATGTCTGAATTTACTTATTTTAGAGATAGAGAATAAAATCTGTCCAAACAATCTTGGCAGATAAATAGATAGGTAGAGAAGCAAAGGAGCTTAACAATTGAATCTGAGCCCTTGGATGTTATAAGTGTAGATTTAGGTAGCGTTGAAATGAAAAGAAAAGAAGATGATGAGGGTTTTCCAGTTCAAGTGCACCTAAAGAGAGAAGAAGAAAAATGCTAGGCAAAGTAGGTTGCGTAGGTAGATTGTTGTTGCAGAATGAGACTTGTGATAGGTTTTATCTCTTAAAAAATGTGTCAACTTTTACTATTATCACAAATACCAGGCAGATATTTTTTGGAGCAGCTCAAGCGAGGCATCACTAACTCCCCTTCACACTTCTCCTTAATCACTTACTAATCTCCCCCCAAAGATATTAAGATCTACTCAATATCACCAAACAACTCCTTCCTTCCATCTCATTTCATTTCATAAACATTTGCCTAAGGTAAATTCCTATTTTACTTAGGAGAAATGCATAAATATCACATAAACCCCTCTTTTCCCCTCTTAAGCCTAAGTTTCATAACATTAAACTTGGCGCTTTCAGTCATTTTTCATATTAACAACTAACTTTTATTATATAACTCCCTTGCAAAAAATAACCTTCCCCATATTAATGTAAATACATAATCTAACCCTCAAATATTAATATTCTGCCCTTGGTTAAACTATAACCATAGCACTGTATAAACGAGGGATTAATGGTTCATCTGGAACTTATTAAAAACCTCCGCGCGCAAAAATTTGGGATTAATTAACATCTCGTTAATTAATAACCAATGAACCCCGACCAATGAAATCACGCTCGATGCAATTAATTTAACGTTTATTAAACTCGGGCCCACTCCTTAACCCTTCGCCGTCTCCGACACCTGTCAGCCGTCCGATCTGGGCTCGCTCATCCAACGGCCCACGCTCATACTGCACCCCCCTTCCATCTGACATTTAACACCTGGGGAACTGGTGGTTTTGTTCCCGTACCCTTGCCACGCGTCGCGCTCCTGCTGTGATTGCTGCCTCCCCACCCGAAACCGCTCGACCCCAAAAGCTGCGCAGGGAAAACCGCTTACCACCCCTCCACTAAATGACAACACATCCAATCCAGCTGAAGTCATCCATGCAATAACCAAAAGCCCCGCTAAAGCCAAAATTTTGCTAAAACCACGAGAAATGTCATTTTCGCCATTTTTCATTGCAAACATTATTCCATGCAAAATATGTCCAGAGTATTGCAAATCATGTCTAGTCCGCCACCTGGCCAAAAAACTCCAGCATTCTGCTCTGCAGCTCGTCCTGCAACCTGAGAAGTACACGATTCGTCTCTAAAACAGGTATTTACCCCAATTCGCTCCCCGAACCGGTAATTTCGTTTTTTCCTCTGTGAATTTCACCCAAAAAGCCAAATTCAAGTAAAATCAGTTTGTAGCTCTCATAGAAATACACCCAAAACTGTTGTTTTGCCCATTTTTTCCACAGAAGGTCAACCTCCAGTTTGAAAACACAAGAACCAAACATGGAAGCTCCCGTAGCCCTAAACATCGCGCCCCTCAATGCACCTTACAAAGACCTGGATTATTTACCCTTGGCTGAAAGAGATTTTCAAATAAAGGAGTTATCTGGTGACATGAACCACCTCCAGGCATTTTGCCAAATTAGGAATAGTTATCTGAGCAACTCTGATATCTATGGAATATGGGAATCTAATCTTCCCATGTATTACCTTCCCTTAGTCAATGTTTTCCTAGATATTATTCACCAATGCTATGCCCACTATGACCCTGTTAGTAAAGCAGTTATGACTCCATTTCAAACTGTCCTTTTTTACATAATTGTTGAATCTATCAATGAGATGTTACAGTTCCATCCCACTCAGCCCCTGGCTCCTCTTTCCATGGGATTTTTACTTGAGCAAGCCTCTCAATTTCTCAATTCAGAGATAACCCGTATTGCCCGAATGTTCATGAAACCCGATTGCTAGCCCCAAGGCCCACCTCCATATTTGCATATCTGGTTCACTGAAATAGGAAGACTTCTAATTGATATGATATCCTTCATCTTGGGATTTAAGACCAGTGAATTTGTTGATGAGACCACCTTAGTTCTGTTGTCAATATTTACTCCAGGACAGCCCCCTGCTATCAAGTATGACTATGCCACTTTTATTGCCAACAAAATCAATGAGCAATTCATAAATCTAGACAGAGAAGGAGTCTTCAAGTATACCTCATTCATATACCACCTTCTGCTATATCATCAGGCAGACAACTTCTCATTTCCCATCAGGAAATTGGATTCCAAAGGAGAGCGAAGGTCTGTGATCTTTTGGACCTCAGTCTTCCACAATGTCTGTGAATCCCCTTATACTTATTGTGAATTCATTGACTTGTTTATACATATAGCCTCCACTCTATTTATAGGAGCTCCTCCTCCTAGGATCTCTGGTGATATAAAGAAGATTTTACAGCTTTCCAGACAGTACAAGGTAGGTGACTAGTACATGTACCAAAATCACACGGAAATCAGAATCTATGGATGTGAACTGTGCCCTTTCAAGCTGCCCAAATTTGTGCTTATGAGACTATTTGCATTAGAATATTTCAGATAGCTTATCAATGCAGATTTAACCGACTTTTGTAATGCAAAGAAAAAGGCTCAACTTAGAATAAGAAACCAGTTAGGCCTTTTTATCATCCATAGAGGGAGGCATGGGAAGATGCTGAGAAGATATTAGGGTAACACCTTAAATTGAAGAAGAGTTTTTGGTGGGTACCATATGACCCAAATAGTTTTATAAGTGACAAAAAAGTAAGAAACAAGCTGTCAGTTTATGTACATCATAGGATCCCTGAAATTGAACAGTTTGCTAATCAGGATGAGTGGGTAGAGAGTACATTAATAGAAGAAATTAGTGAGTAAGAAAAAATGGAAAGAGCTATGAAAGACCCTGAAAAAACCCTTGACCTGGACTCTTTTGGACTGGTATCTTTCACGCTACCTCAACAAACAGGAGTTGGTACATCCTCTGCTGGAACTTCTCAGCAGCCTGTACAAAAACCAGCACACCAGTTACAGGGTCTTCTAAGGGAAAGGAAGTGGCAGACGCAGAGCAGCAAGCAATGACTGATCAGCAGGGGCAAATTCCTCCGGTCCAAACCAAAGCAGCAGAGACTCCTGCATTACAGACTCCTCTAAATGAGGAAAGAGGCAAGAAGAGAGACAGGGAAGATGCCACACCGATCAGTGGGCCTGCAGAACAACTAACGAAAAAAAGGAAAAGACTCAATCCTCTGTCAGAAGAGGAAATCTTTGAAGAAACAACAGACAGTCTAAGAGGTGAAAGGGTAGTCATCCAACAGACTTCCCCAGTGGCGGAAACATCAACTATCTCACACAGACAAGAGCTAGAAAGGAAGCACAGTGTGGAAGTTTCATCCACTAGGCCACAAAGCAAACAGGCCTCCTATATCAAAAGGAAATTCACGGAGATAAAGGCTAGAAACGACCCATCGAGGCTTCAGATTTACAACCAATATCTTAAGATGGCCCCCACAAACCAGCAGAGATTAATGTCAACCTATGACATTAAGGAGGGCAAAATGATCGTGAGTTATTTTAAACCCAAGGTGCAGTAACCACAATCAGCAGTTGATTACATCAAGACAAATCTGGAGGTCATAGCCAACGATATTCATCCCATGGACCAGATTGAGCTGCATAAACAGACTGGATAGATGGTCTACTCCACACTTAATAAAGCAATGTTGGCTCATAAATTATAAAACTCCTTGGACAATACCTCTGCTCAGCTAGATTTGGAGAAAGTCTCTTCTCTTGCTAAGGACAACAGGATAAAATATTTGGAGGAGATTATCATTGAACTGGGACATGATCCCAAAGATGCTAAGGGCATAAAGGCATTAATGAAGAAGAAAGAGGAAGATATTGTTTCCCTGAGGAAGCAGCTTAAACTCCCTCCTTCCATGCATCCACAGACCGTGGAAGTTGTAAAACAGAAATCCGAAGAGGAAATGATGCACCTGCTCATGAAACTCAATGAAAGGTTAACTGATACAGAGCAAGCACTGGAGAAATATCTAAAAGAAAAGCAGGGAGAGTCAACCTCCCAGCCACCTGAAGTAATTCCCTGCAGTCACTACTGCCCCCTCCACACTAGTAATAGCATTGCCTCTCACTGTTCTAGCAACCACAACATAAATAATCATAGGTACAGCAACAACAACAGCACCAGGCAGCAGTGCTACTATGACTACAGAACAACTGATAAATGCCATGGAAGAGTTAAAGCTCCAAGTATCAGAATTGAAGCAAGTCAAGGGACAGTTGGCAAAAGTAGAAAAAAGTTATGACAAATCCAAGATAAGTGTGGCAGAGAAAATAAGGGAAGTTAAAACATTACAAAATAAAGTGAAAGCATTGGAAAAGGATCTCTCTCTGGACAAACCTCTGGCAGAAATCAAAGATATTCTGTGGTCTAACATCAATCAATCCCTTAGTAGTATGTGGAGATCTATCCAAGTCATTTATGAATAGGTTGACTTGATAAGAGAGGCCCAAGTGGAGATTCAAAAGACAAGAGCTTTATTGGGACAGATGCCTAAACAAGCTAACCGGCTAATACATTTTTTGAACACCAAGACCAGCGAAGAACTGCAAGCACTGGAAATCACAGACAAGACAGGCACCATTCTGGAAATTAAGAAAGTTCTAACCAAGAGAACTCTGATGCAAAATTTGGAAAGGAGATGCCAGGACATGCAGGTGGAGATCAACTCTTTCACAGAAAAGTTCACAGTTTTGCATAATAAAGGTTTTCCAAGTCCTTTAGGAAGTAATGACCGTCTGATGAAACACATAGACTATACACATAAATTGAATAAATATGCTATTGATCAAATTACTTCATCAGCAAGTGCTTCAGAAGCAAAAGCACTCCCATCTGGCCAAGCCCTCTACGACAACTTAGAAAATTTATTCTATATTGAGCATGAAGTGAAACATCTATTCACCATCCAGCCCAATTTCTTCAGGTACACAGAGACTGACGGAAATTTAAGAAAGTTGCAGAGACATGAATTACCAAAACAGGAGTGGTGGCAAAGTATGTTAGAAATTCTATAATCTTATCTTTGGTATCTTTGGTGAAATGAAAATTTTGGGTCATCTACCATAATGCGGAGAACAGAAATGAATGAGGGTCAGACGGATAAAAGCGTGTTGGTACCATTCTATGACCCTTTTTCCCTCCCAAAACATGACCATTTCCTACCTCTTCTCATCATTTATTCCTCAAATGCCTTGGAAATTAATTAATTAATAGTTTT
>APFE031180804.1:100153-163062 GCA_000404065.3 Pinus taeda | reverse complement strand
ATAGCATCCATGTAATCATCATCTTCAAAAGCCATTAAAAGTTTATAATTATTACCTCGTTCATCTTCATCACTATTTGAAAATCCATCACTATCTTCATGAGTGTAATAGCTTTTCTTGTTTGCATTATGTTTCTTGTTCCATCTAATAGATTCTTTCCCCTTGTCAATCTTATCCTTGTGAGGACATTTGGTAGCATAGTGACCGAATCTCCACAAGCAAAGCATATGAAAGGTAACTTACCTTGGAATCTTCCAGTACCCCGTTGAAGGTTCTTGACAAAATTTGATTCTTCCTCTTCTTCTGATACGTGACCTGACTCATGGTAATCTCCTTTGCCTGAAGCCTTGAAAGCAACTTCTCTCTTGTTTGATGGTCCTCCTTTCCTCATCTCATAAGCAGTTAGAATTCCTTGCAGCTGTGACATGGTAAGATTTCATAGATTCTCCTTTTCTTGTATTTCAGAAACTTCAGATTCAAACCTAGGAGACAAAGATCTTAGAACTTTTTCAACCACAACAACCTCTTTTATTTCTTCACCCAAGTTTTTCATACAATTGAAAATCTCATCTACACGAAGGAAATAGTTAGCCACACTTTCATCGTTATGCATTCTGAGATTTTCATACCAAATTCTGAGGGTTTGAAGTTTTGCTCATTTTACCTGATCATCTCCTTCATAGCTTAGTGCAATCTTGTCCCATATTTCTTTTGTGGATTTATACTGCATAACCTTGACAAATTCGGATTGAGATAAAAATCCTAATAGAGTATTGATTGCCTTTGCATTTGTTTCATATTTCTTCTTCTCAGCCAGATTTGTAGGAGTTGTTGATGGAAAAGTATACCCTGTATCTATGATATCCCAGACTTCTGTACCAAGATATTGAAGATAGGCAGTTACTCTTACCTTCCAATATATGAAATTTGTCCCATCAAAAATCGGTGGCCTGATCGATGCTTCTCTCTCGTAGTTGCTCATGATGATGGATCTTCCTTCAAGTGATCAAGCTTCTTCATAAGGACCTGCTCTGATACCAATTGTTGGAAATAATAATGGGGGGGGCAGTGAATCAGTATTATCAAGTCAAATATTCCCTTTTCAAATCCAAATGATATACGCAACTTCAGTTAATTAAACCCGCAACTATGTAGAAGGAAACCCGTGTATACTATGCAAACTTATAATTTACTTTATCTTTCAGATGTTGATTGTTAATCTGTGTATCAAATAACCAATAACCAGAAACAGTAAAACAAAGCAGAAGACAATCACGAACAAGAACACAAGATATAAGGTGGAAACCCAATGTGGGTGAAAACCACCTGTTGCAATTCGCCTCTATCTTCTCTTTAATTAGAAACTTGTTTTTACAATTGTACTAGTGCAGTCCTTTACCAGTACGCAGGCTGCAACCTGCAGAGAGCTATAACCCTCTCTCGTTTTCCAGCTTCTCCTCGAAGGGAGCTACAACCCCCTTAGCTCTTACACTAGACAAGATACTAGTACGTAGGTGCTGGCCTACAGAAGGCTACAACCTTCTCTTTCTTCCAGGGATCACGTTTCATAAATTTTCAGACTGGATCCATGAACATCAATCAATCATCAAGAATTTCTACATCAAGCAATCTCCTTTTCACCAATTAGCACTGAATCAAGTAGACACTTCTCTGGCAGCTGTATCCAAATCACAGTAACAGTAACCACACACCAAATTTGAACCCAGAACAAAAGATACTATCATTCAAGCTTAAAGATTATGACCCATCAATAAAACTTATCCTTCTCCTTGCCCTTAGGTTCCTTCTTTATTCAGATCCAGATCTGCACCATAACCCAATCACAGTATTCCAGATCTAGCACTTTATCATATATTCAATAACAATTCAGATGATGCTTTGCCAAATCATCTCCTTCCTCTTTTATAGTCTTAGGCCTTTCACAATACCACGGTCCAAAACCATAATAACACAATACTATGAACCCAATACTTGGGATTAACACTTTTGAATGCAATACCACGGACCAAAACCATAGGATCAAACACTGTCAAACTAATACCATGAACCAACCATGAAAGTGCGTGAGATCAACACTTTTGGATGCAATACAACGGACCAAAACCATAGGATCAAAAACGGTCAGACTAATACAATGAACCAACCATGAAAGTGCATGAACTTTTCTCCACATGAAATAAACTTTTCTCTGCCTAAAATTCCGTGAACTTTTCTCCACATGAAATAAAGTTTTCTCTACATAAAATTCCGTGAACTTTTCTCTACATGAAATAAATTTTTATTTGCATAAAATTCCATGAATTTTTCTCCACATGAAATAAACCTTTCTCTGCATAAAATTCCATGAACTTTTCTCCACATGAAATAAACTTTTATAAACTTTTCTCTGCATAAAATTCCATGAACGTTTCTCCACATGAAATAAACCTTTCTCTGCATAAAATTTCGTGAACTTTGATGCACTATAATTTATCATCTGAGATGAGTGGGTTGCCATCAAGTAAAACATATGTATCATAATGCCAACATTATGGACATATATGATTGGGGTTGCATTGGCCAAAAATGTCTATAACAATTTCCCCCTAAAGCATGAGGCCATTAATCTTTTGATGTCGGGTGAAATGCTTTATCATGAGGATCCAAAGTTTTTTTGACCTAGAAGGCGACCTGTAATAAGATACAATGCAATACATTATCTTCATAATATTTTTCATGATCTAGCTGAGGCGGGCATTCCCATGCTCAGCTTTATAAATCCATTTTCATGTACATAGGACAGACAATTGTCTGTGTAGCAAACTGATGATTCGGATAGAGTCATCATCCTTTGATTCGGATGATCATCTGTTTGGCAATGATGTGCATTTGATGTCTTTATATTCCTGAATATATTGCAGCCCGGATGGATGAAACTAGATCTGGGGTCTTCAAACTCGTTCAATATTCACTCAGAGTACAAGTTGATCCATGTGAAAGATGTTCTGGAGTCGAACATGGAAAGACATTGCCTGATTACCAGCCAATGATGTAAGCTGTTAAAAGGTGCGAGAGGAATCACCGATAATGATGATGACCCTCAAGGTACGACAATAAAATTCGCATGGTGTGAAAAAGGGACTTGGCATCGAACACCACGCAAAATCTTTCAGTCGAAGGCCATTGATGTAAACCTATCGCCGGAAGTGAGAAACTTGTCATTGAGGCATGCAAGCTTCAAAGTACTGAAAGGGTTGTTCCTAGGTCAACTTCTTGGATAATGAGCTGATGTTGACAAGAAGCGACCCATCGTAGGAGGGCCTTAATGAATCCCACATCTACGACACGGAATGGAGCAAATGATTTTGTGGAGGTGAAAACGATTTGATGATACAAGGTTCAGGGTGACAGTCATGAAAGAATGGAGTGTGAATGTATTGCAGTGGATGAGACATAGGTGAATTCTCTGAGCGACTTCTCTTGAACATACCAGTGACACTGAAATGGATTGGTAGCGTTAACCCCAAAGATGGATGGTATGATGCACCAATGGTGATATGACCGGTGAACGGAATAACCTAAACTAACTCGGACGTGGAGTGAAAGTGTCATGTTCAAGAGCGACTTGCTACCAATAAAGTTTATTCAGGTTTTCTTCCCAATTTTGCCCAGTCATTGCTGACCAGTACCTCTTTATTTTTATCAAGCTTGAGCAGGATAACATATGCTTGTTCTATAATTCGCCCTTCGAGCGAACCCGTCGGTATGTTTTAATGAGCCTAGCGACAGTGAAACTCGTTCTCGTCCATTTGGAAAAGTTTGTCGCTATTGATTTTAACGAGTTTAACAACAGTGATAACTCGGTCCTTTTTCAATTTTAGAGAGTCTGAAAAGGGGTGGAAAGGAAACTCCAATAATCCTTTTTCGCCATATAATCCCTTAAGTCTGAAAAAGTATAAAATAATATGAAAGGGATGAATTTTCGATAGCTTTAACGAGCTGAACAAGACAAGTGCTTGATCTTCTTGTGTAATAATCCCTCAGGTCCAAAAAGATTAAAATCTAGAGGAGGGATAGCACTTCTAGTAGCTTTAACGAGCTAAAGAGGCCAATCGCTCGACAATCTTCTCATATTTTACGAGTTAGATGAAAAGAGCTTAAAGGAGACTCGTTTTTTGAGGAACGAGTGATAATTTTGGGTAGCAGCTGATTCCAGGTAAGATTTGGAATTTTCCAATCATGGCAGTGTCAAAAGGATGGCTAACAGAATCACTCATCACAGATGTTCTTCAAAAGGGTAAACATTCAAATGGAGGCATATGATCGGCTAAAACAGAGTGGAGGTGATGATGAGAACACGACCAAGGTTCAAAAGCTGATTATAATGCATTCACAATGGTTATTTACCGGAGATTGGTTCATTTTTTAATGAGCTTAAACTCCGGGGGAAACATTTGCTCATTTCTTAGGTTTAATTTTTAACGAGCTTGAACTTCACATAAAAAATGCTCGTGCCAGTCATATAATAAGGACATCTCATCGATAGATTCCATTTTTATGGAGCTTGCACCTTTCGAAGCTTTGCTCTGTATCCTTTCGCATGTAAGCTAGGAACGACCAACTACTGCCCTAAGGGCTAGTTAATTACTAAGGTCAAGTAGGAAAATTTTTCCTTTACTTTGCTGGTATCATTTGGCCCCTACAAAGGTGAACACTTGATTCGACCATTCACCCAACTTAAGCAGTCAAATTTAGCAGAACTATAAAGGTCACTCTTTACTAGCGCACAAAAGGATTACATGTCCCCAGTCATAGCGAAGTAGAGTTTTGAGGTTACCCTTCAATATTCAGACAAAACATTTTTTATATCAGGAAAGGCATACCTTCTAACAGAGGTATCTTATTCCGGTCTAATTTCCTCTTCCTATACGGACGGGTATCAGACTAGTCATATATCCTTCGCAAAAACCTACTCTATGCCTAGAGTTTTCCTACCGGAACAGGCCAGGGTGCATGCCCCCTGGGTTTTAGTCATGCCCACTCAAATTACTCGTGTTCTTTAGGTGGACGGACTAGAGATTGATGAGACATTCCTTGCATGAAAATACCATTTAGGGATGGCATTTGACCATTAGCTATGTGTGAGCCGAGGAACGAAAGCTGGTCTACGAGCTAGACTACTCAGCCTTCATGCGGAAAACACATTACTCTAAAGAGTGAGGAGACAATGGCTCCCATGCTATAAATATAGTCGTGCCCAAGGAGTAGATTATAGTCTAGAGGTCCTTGTACTACCATTACGTTCATATAAACGGTTTTCCTTCTCAAAGTAATAGGCACATTTGGAAGGATCCCTAACGGTTGACTAGTTCCTTTGTCGAAGCCTGTCAGATTTCTCATCTCAGGCAGAAGTGATGGAGAACCAAGCACTTTCCAAGCAGTTGAGGAAAGGATACTCACAAAAGCCCCTTCATCTATGATGGTACCGACCATGACCATTCTGTAAGCTTGTACAATGATTCGAAATGGTACACTAGCTGGTAAATGGGGTCTACCTAGTAGATTCTAATCGAAGGAAACTGCTAGGTTGCTTGGAGGTCGGATCGAATAGACGACCGGATATGACTCTTATGAACTTCCTTCCTGTGGTAAAGGAATAGGTAGATTGCCCCCATGTTCATCGGAGTCTGTGTTTATGAAAATAATTTGAACGGTGTCGTTCTCATTCTCTTCAGTGACTGTATCATCTGAAGATGGACCTTCTAAAGGCAAGACTAGGTCAACTGCCACCTTGACCTTTTGACTTTCATCTGGTGTGGATTCAGAGGGTTTACCTTCAACGATAGATTCTTCAACCGACCGTAATGGCGGGTCAGTCGAATTTTCAACTAGTGATGGACTCGACAAGAGTTTCTTGTATCCAGGAGGAAGCTACAGCGGTGAAGCAGGATGGTTATCCAAGACTCTTTTAGCTTCATCTAGGAAGGGACAATGATGGATGATGTGATCGTCTTCACACAGCTTACAAGGAAATTTACATTTCCTTTTCTGTCCAGATACTTCACTTTCACTAGTTGACAGTGTACTTTCAACACGATCAGAGGTTGACGACATCAGATTGTGCAAACGAGGAGACCAGTCCCTTAAGATCCGAGGGATGCAAGGACAATCTCGATGATAGTGGTCTCCTTTGCAAATGACACATGGAGATTTAGGTTTGCATGGTGCAGTGTGTGTATTTTCGCTAGACGATGCACTGTTGCCCCTTTTTGCCTTTCACTCCTTCTTCTCCTTTTCCTTCTTATCCTTCTTAGTTACTTGATTTTCAGCTTTACCAGCTTCATCAAGCGAAGAGGAAGGAGGAGAGGGAGAAACAGAAGAATTAGAAGGTTGGGGGGTAACTTTAGTATCATCTAGTTGCTGACTTGATTGTTCAGGAATCATGGCATTCTGAACGACAGAGGTAGAGAAGAGCCATATTGGCAAGCCAATTGTCAATCCTGGAAGTGACAATGTGGCCATATGAGGTGCACCAACATCTCCCCAAGAGGAGAAAGGACTAAGATTTCCTCCAAGGGGAAATCCTTGGTTGGTAGACTCCATTTTCCTCAACCTAAGACCAATGCAAGAACAATGATATTATTCTGATTAAAATAAATTTTAAACGCTTTGACACAACTTTTTTTTTCAATTTTTAAGAGTCGAGAAAAAACAAAAGATGACTCTAGTCGCCTTCGATTTTTAATGAGCCTGAAGTGACAAGTGCTCAGATGGACCTTTTCCTTTAAGGAGTTTGAAAAGGAACGCAAGAGACTACTCTAGATATCTATACAGAGGGATTACCAAACCAATCGCAAAATTGTAGAATATTTTTTACGGTATGATAGCCAATCTTACCGAATGTTGTGTTCAGTGCATTGTGATCGATAAGGCGACAAACACGACTTCCTAAGGATAAAGGATATAGCCTATTGAGGTCTCTGAATATATACTCGACGGTACGTGGAAGCACAAGTTCGTACTGGCACTTGTCATCTAAAAGAGGAGGAATCACCCAACCAGCAATGAAAGCGATAGTTACCAGGCTTTACGACACTGGAATACGTCTCTAGCCTAGAGTTCTAAATGTTGTGCATTAGGTTCCAAAGCATTTTTATGTTCATTGAATTTATTTTACAGTTGATCTTGCTTAAGAAATTTGCCTTTCAGGTTCACTGCGTGATGTAGATATATAATTCCTAAAATGAAATCTAAGATGATAAACAATCGTTTAATCTTCTTTTTGCAATGAAAATCCTAGCTACTAAGGAAAGAGAAATGAGATTCTTTCAACATAGAGCATAGAGCACACACTAGTTGCATTGTCCTAAATCAAACCATCAAGCAGTCTAAATGCAAATGCACATGCATGTATTTGTTTTCAGCGTTCTTAATGTGTGAATGACAAGAAGAATGCTAAGTACAAATCTGAATTATCTTTTCAAAGCAACAGTACTAACAATTTTTCTTCAAAATAAAAAAGAAATATAATGACGACACTTTGTGATTTTGAATTGAAAACTGCTTTCAACACTTGAAAAAACCACTAATTCAAATCAAATACAAGAGTAACAGTATAATCGACCATCAAGAACAATAGGATTCTTTTCTACAACTGAAAATGACGCTTGCGACACTTCAAATCAAGAAACGACAGTTCGATTACGCTACTTCTTTGTAAAAGAGAACTGAAAATGGCACATAATACACAAAAACATTTATAGTTCTTTGCACAATGGAGGCAGAATGATGGAAAGGAAGGGGGTTTCCATAGTGGTATATTGATCATAGACAACAAAATTCCTGAATAGAGCTGAAGAGAGTGAACAAACAACCAAAATCTGGAAGCAGAAGAGGTCTTCTCTGATCAACACACCTGTAACAAAGGGAAAGTGCGATGCAGTGCACCTACTACACACGGGAGGTGCGATGCATCTAGATTCCCGAGAGGAGAAAGTGCGATGGTCTAGGGATGAGACTTCAACTTGCTTCTTGGTCACAGTTTGCAGCTTAGTTCAGGGATTTAGGCCGAGCAAGTGATGTTCAATAAATATAAACCACAGGGGCTGAGCTAGTGAGGTTACTAGAGCCACCACCAAGGAAATTAGAATGTTTGCAAATTGATTGTTTAGTTTATAAAAAAAACCCGGAGATAGACTGAAGCAGCATTGATCTACTTTGCACTTTCATAGAAAATGCAGTTCGAAGGCTAGCTGGCTTGACTTCAGGCTCCGTCTGTAAGTTTATAAAACAAACAAATATAGACAAGAAAACAAGCTATTCGCTTCCCAACAGAGTCGCCATTTTGTTATTGGGAAATCTAGTGTCCACTCGGAGCTGTTAGTCCCACTGAGACGGGTAGCTATCTTAGAAACAAACAAACCAAAACTACTTTCGCCTTCCTTTATGAGAAGTCGATAAGAGGGGAACAAAGGACACCAACCTCAATCTTGCTTTTGGTTCGTTGCTTGGTTCCTCTCCCTTCTGACAAATCTTTGCTGCTCCTTCTTTATTTACCTAGCTTCAAAGAGTACCTGTGGAATCAAAGTAGCATAATACTATCGAAGAACAGAGATCTACAATCATAAACAATATAGGACCAGATATATATTGACCACACAAATGCATATATCATCAAACATGCAAGAAGGTGGAGGAAAACTTGAATAGTTTTATTAATATCAATAATAACAAAGAGGATTACAACCCATTATTCTAACCTAGCGTCATCCTCTCAGCATGAAAGCCCTTCTTCACCTCATGAAAAGCTCAGATCACCCAACACTATGAGATTGCACCAGGAAACTAACAACACTTCCTTACAATATACAAGATTCCAGCCTCTGGATCTCTGTGATGAGGGATCCATATATAGATGATTGCAAGGGGGTGAGTCAGCTTCTGGGATTTTGATTAGTATCCTCTCTCTGATAGTTCTTGATTCCACTTGGAGATTGATGATCTCTTACTCATCCCTTGGCAAATTCAGAGAGGCAAGTGTCACAGGAGAAGTTTCTGGAAGATTCCATGATCATCCACCTTGCAAACTGTCTTTTCCATTTGTCTACTCTCGCCCATCGCACCCTACAAAAGGGCTTTCCAGTATGCATTGCACTTTTTACACTGAGCAGGTGAGATGCATCGACCCTCTGCACTGGGCAGTCTGTATGGTCCAGTTTTGACTAGTTCTGAGCAATTTTCCATGGAGAACTTCTGGGAGATGATGTAATCAGCTGACCTTGTTCCTTTAGGGCATGAAACAACACTTTTAGGGACTTAGAAGCCCTTGGTTTATGGACACATATGATTGGGGTTGCAGTGCCCAACAATGTCTATAAAAATTAGCCTTGCTGAATTTGATGACCTCCCATGGTATAAGAAAACAAGGTGATGTAGTAGAATACCCTATCAAATTGTTGCTCAAAGAAGCCCTCAAAGGAAAAAGGAATGAGATGATGGATAATTTATCCCAGATCCTTCAATGGATACCAATAGGCAACACATCTTCATCCAACCACTTTAGAGGTGCTGCACCCTTTAAGGTACAAGTTAATTTTGATATTCCTATATTTGAATGATAGATGGATGCATATGATTTATATAAATGGTTACATATATTAAAATGATATTTTTCAATCCATAATCAACAGAGAAAAGATACTTTTGTATTTCTTAATGCCATAGGTGCTTTGTTAAGGCATTGTTTGATGTGAAGTCAATGGTTCAATTTTGTGCCTGATCGGGGTCATATATTGGACATGATAAAGATGTGGTCTTGTCAAGCTTACAAAAAAATACTATATATAAAAAACCATTAAATAAAACAGAAAAAATTATACATATATATTAAAAAATCACATAACATTAAAATAACATTAAAAAAACAAAAAAAAACAATGTAAAATATGAAAAAAAATAAATAGAAAATAAATATTGCCCCCTAGCTTCCAAGGGGTTGCAGACCAGGGTGACAGTAATGGCACGATGGTCATGTTGCGCTAGCCCACGACCCCTTGGTCACTAGGCATGGGTGGCTTTATTTTTTATTTTTTATTTTTAAGATTTATGTTATGTATTCTTAATTTATGTTTTAATGTAAGGTTTTTTTTTCTTTTTTTTAATGATATAAGGAAAAAAAACAAAATATTATCGAAACAAATAATATATATATATATATATATATATATATATATATATATCTTGTTTCGATAATATTTTTGTTTGTTTTTCCTTCAAGAATTTGTTTTAAACATATTTTTTTAAACCATTTAGTTTTAATTTGTTACTTTGATTTTTTTTTAAGCAAATTTTCATTTATCTATTTAACAATTTTTTTGTTTGTTTGTTATTTTTACTTCAAATTCTATGTGAATCATTATTTTTGCAAAAAAAAAATATAATGCTATGATTTCTAGACATAAAATTCTTAAAATTTTCATTAAAAATTTATTTTTTTAACCTTTTTAGGTGCAATTTTTCCATAAAAATCTTTTATTTGACATGACATTTTTAGCGAAAATATCCCAAAATGTATATTTTTTTAGTTATATCTAATGCAAAATGTATATTTTTTTGTCAAATGTTTAAAATTATTATATTTTTAGTGACAACTATTTTATGCATTTTGAAGTACTAATTAACAGTACATGAATATATAAAAAAAATTCCTAACTTCAAAATATTAATTTTTTATATTTTTTTAAACTTTGCAAACGAATACAAATTTCACTACCAAAAACATTGTAAGGAAAAATAAAATACACAAACTTGAAAAACCCTTTAAAAACAAGAATCTTACGAATAAAAGAAGAAGAAGAATAAGACAACTTGAAAAATGGTTAAATAACAAATCTTTAAAAAAAAATGCACACTTAAGACATAAAAAAATTTGAAGTGTCAAAAATATGCCCCTGAAAAAAGAAGATTGATGTTGCATCAACGCTTTTGAAAATCTGCATAACAATCAACAAGAATTAAAAAAAAATCCATAGTTAATATAAAAAAAAAATTAAAGTGTCAAAAATGAGCCCCCCAAAAAAAGATGTTGATGTTGCATCAACACTTTTCAGGATTGGCATGAAAATCACTAACATTTAAAAAAATGTGCATACTTAATACAATAAAATTTAAAGTGTGTAAGATATGCTCCAAAAGAAAAGGTGTATTCTGAATCAACACTTTTGAAAATCACATGATTTTTTGCAACCTCTAAAAATGTGAGAACTCATAATTTGGTTAGTAACTTTGTTAAAATCCAAAACCAATAAGCTACTCTATAATTATTTGATTTAAGGAAATATCTAAGATATTTGAAACCATCATTTAACATAGTACCAAAATTGAGAGTAAAAATACCTTTAATTGATCCCTAATTATCCTCTTCCAAGTTATTGCTAAGACGAATTGATTTATCAAGGGTTTCTTCCATGCCTCCAGCATTACAATAATAGTCCAAAATTTCTTTATACATCTTTCATTCATCCACATTCCCCTAACCAAATAATATCACATCATTAACAAATAAGATATGTGTTATCACTACATGAGGGCCAACTTCCACTCCTTTAATTCTATCATTCTTGTTTGCTTCCATTATTAACCTACTTATGCCTTCAATTGTCAGCAAAAATAAAAAGGAGATAGTGGCCATCCCTGCCTTACTCCCCTTGATGCCCTAAAAAATTCAGAAGTCTCACCATTGAGAAGAACAACATAATTAGCAGATGGAATACAACCCAGGATCCAAGATAACTTCAAATTTAAAATCAAATTGTAGTAAAACCAATCTTAATAAAGAATAGTCCACTAAGTCATGTGTTTTTTTCAAATCAACCTTTATCACCAAAGTTGGAAAATTCTAAGCTTTGGTTGTATGAATGCCCTCTTCCGGTGCCCTGATTGCATCATGAACCCGTCTCTTGTAGATAAAAGAAAATTGAATCGATTTCATCTAATTTGATAGACCAATTATCAACCTATTATTAATTAATTAAATTTATTTGATTAAAATAATTATAAAAATTTTTAGTAACAACTATTCTTTGGATTAAAGAAGCTTGGTTTGAAGGCCACAACCCTTTACATAATGTTCCAAAACTTATACTCAATCAATCCCTAAACTCCACTTCAGTCTTTCAAAATTAAACCCCAAAGCTACATGTAGAATTTCTAGTAGATTCACAAGCTTATGCAATTTACTTCTACTTTCAACCAGCAGAAGCCAGTAGATTGATGCAAATAATAATCGACAAGAGGAAGATAATCAATGGCACATAACACAATAATTATATGGGGAAAGCCCCTGATCAAAACCCTGCTATCTGTATTTAATATATTAGAAATATGAGTGAAGATATAAAGCTTGTTCTCACTAGAACAATTCCGCACAAGTATGATCAACTCTCTCAGCCCACAAGTTAGCTCTTGGCCAACACTTAGCTAATTCTACAACTCTCCAAGCTCCTAATCTCTTGCATAATTCCTAGGATGAATAAGCCATATTTAAAGGGAATTCCTGCTTCCAAAACTGTGCATTCCAAACATAGGATCAATCTCTGATGCATGCATGATATTTACACTCCCATAAATAATACAACTGATAGTAGACTATCCCTGAACTCTAGTCTCAACTGTGTCTTTCTCATAATCGATATGCATGAGTTTCCGATTAGGGAATCTTCAGTTAAATAGAGTAACGCTTGTGGATGCACTAGTGCACCAACTAACTGTTAACTCTCTATTAGTTCCTCAAACAATTTGGAACTAATTTAACTGAATTTAACTTAGTTAACTGAGTGATCTAATTTCCAACTAAATTTAAACTCATACTGGACCCCTAAAATTTAGGGAGAACATATACATGACTTCAGAAAGACTTACAACTCGAAATTCCTAAGCTAATTAAGTTAATTAAACTTAATTAACTATTTACAAGTTGTTATGAGAATATAATTCGATTTTAATTCTCAGTTTAATTCAAGGACAAATTAAAATGGAATTTCTTGTTGTTTCCTTTCTCAAAACTCCCTCTCAACAAGAAATGGATTATCATCTATCTCGATCCTGTCCCTGTGAAACTCGAATTTACATCTTGACAATGCCTTTTTCAAAATGTCAACGTCTTGTTCCTCTATGGGAATGTACTCTAACAAAATAATCAACCTCAATACACAATCTTTGAGATAATGATATGGGATATCAATATGCTTGGCATGATCATGAAAAACTAGATTTCGAGGGAGTTTGTACATCTCTGATTATCACAGTAAATCACAGTTGGATCCATCTGCTGACAAAACAAACCAACTAGAATCTTCCTCATCCAAACGACCTCACATGCTGCTTGACTTACAACCATGTACTTTGCCTCTTCTGAACTAGGTTTAATCGATCTCTATTCCCTATTGTACCAAGAAACTGTCACTGACCCAATACTGAATATCCCTCCTGACGTGCTCTTTCGGTCGAATGGAATCCTTGCCCAATCTACATCGGTTAAGACTTGAAGCTTCACTCACTTTGTCCATCTGTACCATAATCCATAGTGAAAGGTGCCCCTGAGGTATCTCAACACATGATTTGTCGCCTTCCAATACATCTTGGTAGGCCTAACCATCGCTTGACTAAGCTGGTTAATTGCATAGCACAAATCCGGACATGTGTTAACCAAGTACATGAGTGAACCCACAAGCTACATGTAGATAGTAGCTTCCACTACTTCTCCTCAAGTAGCATCATCCTTCCTCCATGTACCTGCTAGATGAGTCTCAATGGGTTTGCTTCTCTTCATGCAGAATCTCCTGAGTATCTCGTTGGCATACTTGCCTTGCAACACAAAAAAATCCCCATATCTTTGCCATACCTTCATGCCAAGAAAATAATGCATGAACCCCATGTCCTTCATCTCAATATCTCTTTCAAGGTCCTCTTTGCAAAACTTGATCAACTCATCATCACCTATTAGTATGACATCATCAACATAAAGTACAATGATCAATAGTTTACCTTCCACCACTATGTGGTATAGGTTCGCATCTGCTTCACTCTTTGTGAAGCCCAATCCAGTGAAGTAGTTATCTATCATGTTGTACCAAGCACAAGGTGCATGCTTTAGCCCATACAACTCTCTCTTGAGTCGGCACACATGCGGCTTGCGGTCAAAAGTATCAAAAACCTTTATGATGTTCCATGTACACCTCTTCCTCAATTATTTCATTAAGGAAGGTTGTCTTCACATCCATCTGATGTATCTTCCAACCCATATGTGGTGATAGTGCCAATATAGATCTAATTAATGAGTACCTTGCAACAAGAGAAAATGTCTCATCATAGTCAATGCCCTCTACCTGTGAAAAGCCACAAGCCATAAATATAGCATTATGCTTCTCCACACTACCATCTACAACTTTCTTTACCTTGTAAAGCCAATGGGAGCTCACCATTGACTTGTACTCCAGTCTTGGGACCACATCCCAAACACTATTACAAACTATGGAGCCATACTCCTCCACCATGGCATCAACCCAAACCAACTGCTACACCACTTCCTTAAAGGAAAATGGCTCCGTCACAACACATTTTCGCATAAGAGCCATGTATCTAGTGTACCTCTCAATTTACCTCCTCTGCTTGCGCTGAGGAGTGGGTTCTCCCACATTCTCCCATGCATCATCCAACAATCTGTCACCCTCTTTGCTGCGCTTTCTTCCCTCTCTAGAAGACTCTTCCTGAGTATATGTCTCCACTCTCGGATCCTCTGCATGTGGCTACTCCACATCAATCTGAGGCTCCTCAACCTTAGGATCTAAAAGCTTCTCATCGACATGTAGCTTAAGCTCCCTCTCAAGGGAAACTCACATGACCTTCTCCTAATTGAATCTGAAATCATTGCAAACCATTTCCATCCTACTGGTTGATAAGTGTACCTCACAAATATCCCCCAACTCTGTTGTCAGATCAAGCTTATTCCATGCATCTTTTGTCACATAGAAATATATCGATGACCAAAAAATCCCGAAGTCTGGCCTCTTATCGGAATAAGCCTCCCTTGGTTTTTTCATCTCATGTATCTGATGTGGGCTACAATTCTGAACATAAACCATTGTGTTGCATGCCTCAACCCACAAGTGTAGTGGTAGACATAGATCATGCAAAATCTCCCTCGCTACCCCTACTATGCTTCTATTCTTCCTCTTGGCCAACCCATTTTGCTGATGGTCATGGGGTTTCGTCAACTCCCGTTTAATCCCTTCCACTACACATACGTTCTTAAACTCGTTTGAGACACACTAACCACCATTATAACTTCATAGAGCTTTAACCTTCTTGCTCAAATCTTTCTCCACCAATGCTCTAAACTCACAAAACGTTTTGAAAGTTTGATCATTTTTTTGCCTGAAAAATATCCAACATTTACGGGAATAATCATCAACAAATATATAATAATACTTTTGTTTGGTCGTGGATGTAGTTGAGAATGTTCCACACACATCTGAATGGAATCGCTCTAGCATAACCTCTTCTCGATTGTCTCTGTCGTGAAAGGAAGACTTGGTGTATTTTCACAAAGTACACCCCTTGCATATATCAACTTGCTCAAGCGTACCTTTGGGAAGAATGTTAGAGATCTCCTGCAATATCTTAAAAGCCCCATGATGCAAGTGGCCCACTTTATTGTGCCACAACTCACCAACGTCTGGGATTTTCACCCTTTTTTCTTTTGTGCTCAAAGAAACACACTCCTCTATGTCTAGCTTATATAGAATCTTCACCTAGATCCATATCTTCTTTACTTGACCCGTGGCTATGTGTTGAAGGAACACTTTTCCTTACAAGAAGATCACATCATAGCCTCTATCCTCAAGCATGGAAATGGATACCAAGTTCTTCTTTAGCCCAGACACTATACATAACATTCTTCAAGGTGAGTGGAGCCCCATTGCCCATCTGAAATGTAATCATGCCCAATCGAGTAACACTATACTTCTCGTAACCACCCATCTCGATATGCATCTGGAGGTCATTCTCCTCGAGGTTACTGAATAAATATTTGTTGCTAGTCATGTGGAATTAATCTCCATTGTCTAAGTACCATACACTTCCCATCATTGATGACACCATGCATCCAATGAGGGAAAATTCGAATTCAAATTGAGAGGCCAAAGCCTCACTCGCTGCTCCTCATGAGGACTTCTTCTTGGATTTCTTGAGTGAACAATTTGTAGAAAAATGTCTCAGTTGATGACAATGAAATCACTTAACTTTCGTCACATCTTTCTTCTTACCTCCATGATAAGAATATGATTTGGAATGGAAATCTTTCCCTTTCCCCTTATTCACCCTAATTGCTAAGGCACAATTCTCTTAATCATCAGTCTTTGATGAAGAGACATCCCTGGTATTCCTCCTGATCTCCTCCTACATCAAATATGACCACAGTCGTTCCCAATCCGGAAACTTCTCATGACCATTGACAGAGTCCTGATAGCTATGGAAACTCTTTGGGAGTCCTAGAAGAGAAAGACTCACCATATCATCCTCAGCAACTATGATTCCAACACTTCCAAGTTCATCATGACACTGAATGAACTTGGTCAAGTACTTTGGAATTGTCTCGCCTTTCTCCATTTTGTTTTTTCAAAGCTTTTCCTTCAGTGCCAATTTCCTTTGGTCACTGCTGATCTAATACAAGTTCGTTAATGTCTTCCACGTAGAATACAAAGTTTCCTTTCCATGGAGACTCGAGACAATGTGGTGTCGAACTCTCTTAAGGATTATCCGCCTTGCCTTCTGCACAAACTTCTTACATTCGACCAAATTATGTGGATCCAATGATGTTGGCTTAGGCATTTTTTGATCAATGAATTCCTTCAAGCCATTATCCTCTAGCACAACCTCCATTATGTCCCTCCAAGCTATATAATTTGAGTTACCATGAAAGGCATACTCGAGCCACAAACTAGAGAACGCCTTCTGTCGATCATGAAGTATGTATTGCAAATCTGAATTTCACCTATAACCTCAAAATAAAAACTTCGAAATCTCCTACAGTATATTGTTCTCAGCTCCGATACCATGTAGAATTTCTTGTAGATTCACAAGCTCATGCAATTTACTAAAGCACATGACAAGAATCTACTTCTACTTTCAACTAGTGGAAGCCAATAGAGTGATGCAAATAGTAATCGACAAGAGGAAGATAATCAATGGAACATAACACAATAATTATCTAGGAAAAACCACTGATCAAAACCCCGCTATATGTATTGCATATATCAGAAATATGAGTGAAGATACAAAGCTTGTTCTCACTATAAAAATTTCGCACAAGTATGCTCAACTCTCTCAACTCACAATCTAGCTCTTGGCCAACAGTTAGCCAATTCTACAACTCTCATGGCCCCTAATATCTTGCATAATTCCTAGGATGAATGGCTCGTATTTAAAGGGAATTCTTGCTTCCAAAACCGTGCAATCCAAACATAGGATCAATCTCTGATGCATGCATGATATTTACACTCTAGTAAATAATACAACTGATATTACACTATCCCTACACACTAGTCTCAACCAAGTCTTTCTCGGAATCGACACGCATGAGCTTCTGATGAGGGAATCTTCAAATAAATAGAGTGACACTTGTGGATGCACTAGTGCACCAACTGACTGTTAACTCTCTATTATTTCCTCAAACAGTTTGGAAATAATTTAACTAAACTTAACTTAGTAAGCTGAGTGATCTAATTTCCAACTAAATTTAAACTCATATTGGACCCGTAAAATTTAGGGAGAACATATACATGACTTCAGAAAGACTTCCAACTTGAAATTCCTAAGCTAATTAAGTTAATTAAACACAATTAACTATTTACAAGTTGTTATAAGAATATAATTCGATTTAATTCTCAGTTTAATTCAAGAACAAATTAAACTGGAATTTCTTGTTGCCACCTTTCTCAACACTCCCTCTCAACAAGAAAGGGATTATCATCTACCTCGATTCTGTCTATGTGAAACTCGAATTTACACCTTGACAATGCCTTTGTCAAAATGTCAACATCTTGTTCCTCTGTGGGAATGTACTCTAACAACATAATCCACCTCAACACATAATCTTTGAGATGATGATATGGGATATCAATATGTTTGTACCGATCATGAAAAACTAGATTTCCAGAGAGTTTGATACAAGTCAGATTATCACAGTAAACCACAGTTGGATCCATTTGCTGACCAAACACACCAACCAGGATCTTCCTTATCCAAATGGCCTCACATGCTACTTGACTCACATCCATGTACTCTGCCTCTGCCAAACTAAGTTCAATTGATCTTTGTTTCCTGTTGTACCAAGAAAGTTTCGTTGACCCAATATTGAAGATCCCTCCTAATGTTCTCTTCCAGTCGGATGGACTCCTTGCCCAATTTGCATTGGTGAAGCCTTTACACTTCACTCCCTTTGTCTCTATGTACCATATTCCATACTGATAAGTGCCCCTAAGGTATCTCAACACATGATTTGTCGCCTTCCAATAAATCTTAGTAGGCCTAACCATTGCTTGACTAAGTTGGTTAACTGCATAGCACATATCAAGTCGTGTGTTCACCAAGTAAATGAGTGAACCCAGAAGTTGCATGTAAATAGTAGCTTCCACTACTTCCCCTGAAGTAGCATCTTCCTTCCCCCATTTACTTGCTAGAAGAGTCTCCATGGGTTTGCTGCTCTCCATGCAAAATCTTCTGAGTATCTCATTGGCATACTTGCCCTAAGAAACAAAAAACTCCCCATCTCCCTACCATACTTTCATGCCAAGGAAGTAATGCATGAACCCCATGTCCTTCATCTCAATATTTCTTGCAAGGTCCTCTTTGCAAGACTTGATCAGCTGATCATCACCTGTCAGTATGATATCATCGATATAAAGTGCAACGATCAATAGTTTACCTTCCACCACTATGTGGTACAGGTTCTCATCCGCTTCACTCTTTATGAATCCCATCCCGGTGAAGTAGCTATCAATCATGGTGTACCAAGAACAGGGTGCTTTCTTCAGCCCATATAATGCTCTCTTGAGCTGACACACATGCGGGTCATTGTCAAAAGTCTCAAAACCTTCAAGCTGCTCTATATACACCTCTCCCTGAATCATTCCATTAAGGAATGTTGTCTTCACATCCATCTGATGTATCTTCCAACCCATATGTGAGGATAGTGCCAATATAGATTTGATTGATGAGTACCTTGCAACAAGAGCAAAGGTATCATCATAGTCAATCCCCTCTACCTATGAAAAGCGGCAAGCCACAAATCTAGCGTTATGCTTCTCCACACTACCATCTGCAACATTTTTTACCTTGTAAAGCCAATGGGAGCTCACCACTGACTTGTCCTCTAGTCTCGGGACCACATCCCAAACACAGTTACGAACTATGGAGTCATACTCCTCCACCATGGCATCAACCCAAACCATCTGTTGCACCGCTTCCTTAAAAGAATATGGCTCTGTCACAACACATTCACCCATAAGAGCCATGTGTCCAGTGTACCTCCCAATTGACCTCCTCTGCTTGCACTGAGTAGTGGGTTCTCCGACATTCTCCCATGCACCATCCAACAATTTGTCACCCTCTCTGCTGCACTTTCTTCCCTCTCTAGAAGACTCTGCCTGAGTAGATGTCTCCACTCCGGGATCCTCTACATGTGGCTACTCCACATCAATCTGAGACTCATCAACCTTAAGAGAAAAAATCTCCTCATCCACATGTAGCTCAAGATCCCTCTTAAGGTAAATACACATGGCCTTCTCCTCATCAAATATGACATCCCTGCAAACCATTGTCATCCTGCTAGTCGACAAGCACACTAGATAGTTGTGAGGTGTATAAGTGTACCACACAAATATCCCCAACTCTGCTGTCGGCTCAAGTTTCTTCCGTGCATCTTTGGTCACATGGAAATATATCGATGACCCAAAAATCTTGAAGTGACCAACATGTGGCCTCTTACCATAATAAACCTCCTCTAGTGTCTTCATCTCAAGTATCCTATGTGGGCTACGGTTCTAAACATAGGCCATTGTGTTGCATGCCTCTACCCACAAGTGTAGTGGTAGGCCCAGGTCATGCAACATCACCCTCATTGCCCCTACTATGCTTCTATTCTTCCTCTTGTCCAACCGATTCTGTTGAGGGTCATGGGGTGTCGTCAACTCCCGATTAATCCCTTCCGCTACACATAAGCTCTTAAACGTGTTTGATACATACTAACCACCATTATCAATCTGTAGATCGTTAACCTTCTTGCTTAATTCTTTCTCCACCAATGCTCTAAACTCACAAAACTTTGTGAAAGTTTGACCATTTTTTTGCATGGAAAATATCCGTTATTTATGAGAATAATCATCAAAAAATATAACATAATACTTGTGTTTGGCCATGGATGTTGTTGAGAATGTTCCACACACATCTGAAATGACTTGCTCTAGAATAGTGTCTGCTCGATTATCTCTGTTGTGAAAGGAAGACTTGGTTTATTTTCCCAAAGTACACCCCTTGCATGTATCAACTTGCTCAAGTGTACCTTTGGGAAGACTAGTAGAGTTCTGCTGCAATATCTTCAAAGCCCGATGATGCAAGTGGCCCAATCTCTTGTGCCACAACTTGCCGACATCTATTCTCTGCACCCTTTCCACTTTTGTGCTCAATGAAACACACTCCTCTACCTCCAACTTATATAGAATCTTCACTCGGATCCCTATTTTCTTTACTTGACCCATGGATATGTATCAAAGGAACACCTTTCCTTTCAAGAAGATCACATCATAGCCTCTATCCTCAAGCATGGAAATGGATACCAAGTTCTTCTTAAGCCCGAGCACATACATAACATTCTTCAAGGTGAGTGGAGCCCCATTCTCCCTCTAAAAAATAATCGTTCCCAATCAAGTAACACTATACATCTCGTCATCGCCCATCTCAATATGCATTTGGAGATATTTCGCCTTGAGGTTACTGGATAACACTTTGTCGTCAGTCATGTGGAATTAAGCTCCACTGTCTAAGTACCATGCACTTCCCATCATTGATGACACCATGCATCCAATGAGGGAAAATTCCAATTCAAATTGAGAGACCAAAGCCTCACCCTCCGCTCCTCGTGAGGACTTCTTCTTGGACTTCTTGAGTGAACAATCTGTAGAAAAATAGCCTAGATCATAACAATGGAAGCTCTTAACTTTCGTCATGTATTTCTTCTTACTGTTATCACTCCAAGAAGCTCTCCTAGGTTGCAGCTCGGAGATGCCAGGTAACATATGATCTTCAATATTGTTCTCAGAACTATTGGAATGGATGATGGTTTGGATCAAGTTAGATAACCATTTCAGCTTTATTCTCACTTAGGACATGCATGAACACTCTCACCAATACAAGGCTTTAGACCACTAATGCTCAATAATTTTTAGATTAAATGGATAGAGGGAGAATATTGACCGTACCAATAGATTGCATACATAAACACATATGAATGGCCAGCTACAGGAAGTAAATGAGACTTGCAAATATAATTTATCAATGTAGAGATAAGATGACAATTATCTACCATTAGACACATTATAAAACCTGAATAACCTATTCAAGTGCAAGCATAGAACAACAAAGAGAATGGACATTCAACATATAATAGAAAATGAAGCTTATATTGCTAGAATGAAGATGAGAAGATTGAAGGAATAGAGGAGGAAAAATCTCTAGAAGTTGAACCACTATTACATCTTACTTTCAGCTATTTATAGGTTGTTTACAATGCTCTTAAGCTCTAAGAGGCTCAGAGCCTTAATCTGTCTGATTTGTCTTGTTAACTGATTGATTCCCTCAATATGCAAGCATGGGCTCGGATTTTTCTGCCTCTAACAGAAGAGTAATTGCTTTCAGATATTTTGGGTAGTTTGTGTCATTGTCTAGGAGTTCTCCTGTGCTAGATATGCCCCATAATGTTTTTTTGATGAGCTACACTAGGCTATTGATGTGTTGTTGATGCTCCATGATATTTCTTTTTCGGGCTAGCTATGCTATCTGCTCCATGACTACTTTGCTGGTTTGGGATGAGCTATGCATGCTGTGGCCTTTTTAATTGTTAGCAATGCATGCTTTCTGTAAGTACAGAACAACGCTACCATACTGTTTCTGTTTTAAATAGAAACACAGGAATATTGAGAAATCTTGCCCCTCTTTGTCCTTTTCGGACTTCAAAAGTCCTAAAAAATGGGATATATATCTATCGGGTCTGCCCTTGTTGCCATCGCAAGTCGCAAAAAAGCCTCCTCCTGTGTATTTTCCTTGTGTTATGAAATACGTGAAAAACACTGAAAAATTCATGAAAATGGGCTTTGGCAGACTTGAAGATATATATATTTCTATTTCGAAACCCATCGGGTTCGTCCTTCTCACCATTGCAAGTCACATTTGGCCCGTTCCCTTTTTATTTCGTTAGACATGAAAATACACGAAATTCATTAAAAAATGGCTTTTGCGGACTTCAAATTTTATGTATTTCCCTTCCCCGCACCCTTTCGTGTCCGGGATTCATCGCAATCGGCACTACCCTATTTCCCATTGTATTTCATTATATAATGAAATACATAAAAATGCATTAAAAATGGCTTTGGTGTAGACATGAAATCTTATGAAAAATTATTTATAATCCCGTCAGGTCCTGCTCATCGGGTCGCATGCATATATATGTAAAGGCCCCACCCCTTAAGGTTTCCGCCGATAGTGATCTGGTGATGTAATGTAGGCTCTCGATTTGCACACATGATCGACAGTCCATGTTTAATTGCCGATCGCAATCGCTCATTTCCCCTAGTCTATGCCGATAACCACCGACTTGCCTTTGCCGATTGCGATCCGCCGATTCGATCATTAGCAGTGTCTAGCGCCGATTGCCACTGCCTGCCTGTGTCGATTAGATCTATCGATGCGATCCACCACTTAGATCTAGGTTGTTGATCAGCCAGATCTAACGACTGTTGTGCCTTCTTAGTTTTAAGCCTGCGATAATGGTTTTTTGATTGTTTTAATGCATTTTTTGCCTCCCGATAGTGCATTTCTGCCCTTCCAAGGGCTCTCCTCCCTTGCTTTTTTCGATTTTTGGATGATCTTAAGCACTTTTAAAGACTTAGGGAGTGCTTTGGAACATATTTGGATCCATTTGCATGATTTTAACCAAACTTTGAAGACTTTGGGAGTGTTTTGGATCCATTTTTGGGCCAAACGCCAACAAACATAACACTGGCTCCTTCTAGGGATGAAAGCCTTCCCATGAGGTTTCCAGAACTACAGAACAATGCCTTTCCTATAAAAAAACAAGATCAAATATTCCTCTTAGTGTTGCATTGGGCATGGAGTCTATTTAGCATGAAATAAAAACTTGAAAAAACATATTTACAATGCCAAGGCTTGAAAACTTTAACTGAAATAAAGTTTCAAAAACTACCCATTGACTGGGCCATCAAAAACATCTCCTCCTTCCTTTAATGTATCCCTTTTAAGAAAACAATTAACAAACTGAAAATTGACCTTTTTTACCTTTCTATCAAAGGTTTATTTCTCTTGGTCAATGTGTATATCAGCAAAATCATCAAAGACATGCAAAAGCCTATTGATTTGATCACCTACTTCAAATACTTTCCATCATTTGAAATTATCAGGCAGAGATGGTCTATATTTCACCTCATCTCTGTATGCTTTCAGCCTTGGATGTTTTGCTTGGAAGGTTTTGTACACCTGTTGAATGATAAGGTCTGCTTCATAATCTGTTGTGTCATTTGTGACCTGAAAAGTTAATATAAAAGATGAATCAATGTATTCCTTTGTGAGGGACACAAGGAATTCACCTGTTCCTGCAGCTTCTTTAGAGCAAGCTGCATCAAAGAACATGTCCCAAATCTGTGGGCCTTCTTCCTCTGTGACCTGGCAAACTGATTTTTTAAGTTGTGTAGAGGCCAACTAATAAGGCTTGGTAATGTCAAGACCAAACTTATCCATGATAGCCTTGGGCATTGGATTATGGCTGGCTCCAGTGTCCAGAAGGCAATTATGAAGGATTTCATCATGAATAGACAGAGAAACATAGAATGATGGGGAGCTGTCTTCACAATTTTCAATATTGGGCTGAGAATAATAGCTGGTTGGTCATCTTGCAGATTTACATAGTCAGTGAAGGCTTGGATCGCTTTAGGCTCAAGATCCTCAAGGATGGATGCTTTGAAGGACTCATTCTTCAATAGTTCAATTAGAGGCATATATATTCTTGGCTTCTGAATTTATGATTGAAAAC
Organism: Pinus taeda; assembly: GCA_000404065.3. Lineage (NCBI taxonomy): Eukaryota > Viridiplantae > Streptophyta > Pinopsida > Pinales > Pinaceae > Pinus > Pinus taeda. The sequence goes on along the minus strand of APFE031180804.1, from coordinate 138,686 downwards.
TGAAAGAAGAAGGGGAGTTGTCAAGGCCTCTTACCTCTATGGATGGAGCTTTGAGGATGATAGGATCAACTGTTGGTTGTTTTTTCTTATTAGCTTGTTGTTCTACATGGACAACAACTTTATGAATAGGAGTCTCCTTGGCATTATTCATCTTTGAGCTCAGATTATATTTGTGCTGGTCTTTAGTTTGTAGAACAACTGCACTGTTCCACTCTTGGCTGATCTGGTCATTGAATTATGACTTCTCATATGTAGCTAAGGTTAAAAAGGGGGCACTGACTTTGTCTTCCATACAATGGATCTCATCATCTTCTTTGAACTGCTCTTCTTCCATGATTGCATTTTGAAAAGGGACCTTCACCCTTTGGTCTTCATTGGCATCTTTGTTTCTTTACAGGATCTGCAATTGGTCATTTGCCCTTCTATATGGATTTGGACTTGGAGGAGCAAAGGTATTAGGAACCCTTCCTTTCCCAGAATGGAAACTTTAGAGGCTAATGACTTTATCATCTTGGCCATTTGATCGATCTTGGGATCTAAAGATGATGAAGGCTCGCCCCTCTGCCTCCTTCTATCAACATTACCTTTGAGCTTTTCTGCAGCCATGAAATTTGATTCTACTTCTAGGGTTGCATCTTGCATATCAGCCATTGAAGCACATCACCTCTCCATCAACAGTAAACAGAAGTCAGAATCAAAGGCACTGACATAGATGAGTCCAGCAGAGGTAGTGGTGGGTTTCACTTCAGCTGGTATCTTGCTATACATGTGGTTAAATCTCTTATTAAAATCAGACAACAGCTCACCATTTTCCCTCCTTAAGTTCCCAAACTTAGTGTGGTAGTAAAGGAGATCCTTCTTATCTTCCCAATGCTTTAGGAATACATCATCTAAGGCCTCAGTATCTGTTATAGATCTTGGGGTCAGTTCCCTGACCCATTTTCTAGCCTCTCCATCTAGGCTTTGGATAAAGACTCTCATCCAGACATCATCTTCACTAATATCTAGGTTATCAGCATAGCTGTAGAATGATTTAAGATGTTCTTCAGTGGTAATACCTTCAGTCCCAGTGAACTTAGGCATATACTTCTGATATTCTCCAGTAGGTGTAGCATTCAAAGGAGTGGGCAATATTAGAGGTCCATACCTAGCAGCTATGATTCTTTCCATTTTTGTAGGTGCTTGTGGACCTGCTATAGCTATGGTGGTTAAAAGAGTACTCGCAGTCTGAATGATAGAGGGCTGAGGAGTGACTGATAAGACTAAAGGAGTATGATGGATAGGGGGTGAGGTTTCCTTTCGGCATACAACAAAAGGAAAACCTAAGGAATAAGGAGCTTTAAGAATCTCTAAGAGTTTTTCCTCACTGCTAGTATTAGAAGCTATACTCTCAACATATATTTGTTCTATTACAGGCCTTTCTTGAAGAGATATATGAGATTGTTTAGGTTTTCTTGAACTTGATACTCCTTTATACAATAATTTTCTTTCTTTGGTGATATTTTCAGGGTCAGGTATTGGGCTAGCTTGGAGCTTCTGAGGATTTCTCTGAGTATGCCTCACAAACTGAGCCAGAACTATAAAGTGGAGTCGCCAAGAGGTTCGGCCTCCAGTAGAGTTGCCAGATAGATGATTACAACCAAAAACGTTCCCAGACTTTGTCTATCATCAAAGCTAGATCTCTGTCATTTTCCAAGGAAGCTAAGCTTCAGTTTCACTCCCCGGCAATGGCACCAATTATGTTATCATTCCAGGAAGCTCTCCTAGGTTGCAGCTCGGAGATACCTGGTAACATATAATCTTCAATATTGTTCTCAAAAATATTGGAGTGGATGATGGTTTGGATCAAGTTGGATAACCATTTCAGATCTATTCTCGCTCAGGACATGCATGAACACTCTCACCAATACAAGGCTTTAGACCACTAATGCTCAATAATTTTTAGATTCAATGGATAGATGGAGAATACTAACTCTACCATCGGATTACATACATAAACACATATGAATGGCCAACTACAGGAAGTAAATGAGACTTGAAAATTTAATTTATCAATGCAGAGATAAGATGATAGTTATTTAGCATTAGACACAATAGAAAACCTGAATAACCTATTCAAGTGCAAGCATAGAACAACAAAGAGAATGGACACTGAACATATAATAGTAAAAGAAGCTTTATATTGCTAGAATGAAGATGAGAAGCTTGAAGGAACAAAGGAGGAACAATCTCTAGAATTTGAACCACTATTACATCTTACTTTCAACTATTTATAGGCTATTTATAATGCTCCTGAGCTCTAAGAGGTTCAGAGTCTTAATCTGTCTGATATGTCTTGTTAACTAGTTGATTCCCTCGATAGGCGAGCATGGGCTCGGAGTTTTCTGTTTCTGACAGAAGAGTAACTGCTTTAAGATATTTTGGGTAGTTTGTTGCACTGTTTAGGAGTTCTCCCATGCCAGAGATGCCCCATAATGGTTTTTTTGATGAGCTGCATTGGGGTATTGATGCACTGTTGATGCTCCATGATATTTCTGTTTCGGGCTAGTTGCACTATCTACTCCATGACTACTTTGTTGGTTTGGGATTAGCTGCATGTGCTGTGGGCCTTTCAATTGTTAGCAATGCATGCTTTCTGTAAGTACAAAACAAAGATGTCATACTGTTTCAGTTTTAAACAGAAGACATAGGAATATCGAGAGATCCCACCCCTCTGTATCCTTTTTGGACTTCAAAAGTCCTTAGAAATAGGATTTATATCTATCGAGTCTGCCCTTGTTGCCATCACAAGTCGCAAAAAATCCTGCTCTTATGTATTTTCCTTGTATTATGAAATACGCAAAAAGCACTGAAAAATGCATGAAAATGGGCTTTGACATACTTGAAGATATATATATTTCTATTTCGAAACCCATCGGGTTTGTCGTTGTCACCATTGCAAGTCGCATTTTGCTCGTTCCCTATGTATTTCATTAAACATTAAAATACACGAAATTGATTGAAAAATGGCTTTTGCAGACTTCAAATTTTAAGTATTTCCCTTCTCGGACCCTTCCGAGTCTAGGCTTCATCGCAATCAGCGCTACCCTATTTCTCATTGTATTTCGTTATATAACGAAATACATTAAAATGCATTAAAAATGGCTTTGGCGTGGACCTGAAATCTTATGAAAAATAATTTTTAATTTCGTTGTCTCCAGCCCATCGCGTCGCATGCATATATATGTAAAGGCCTCGCCCTTTAAGGTTTCTGCTGATAGCGATCCGGCATGTAATGTGGGCCGTCGATCTACCTGCATGATCGACGGTCCACATTTAATTACCGATCACAATCTCTCATTCCCCCTGGTCTGTGCCGATAACTATCGACTCACCTCCGCTGATTGTGACCCACTGATCCAATCATCGACGATCACTGATCGGTGGTGTCCAGTGTCGATTGCCATTGCCCACCTGTGCCTATCAGATCCTCCAATGCGATCTATCGCTTAGATCTGGGCCATTGATTGGCCAGATCTAACGACTACTGTGCCTTCTTAGTTTTAAGCCTACGATAATGGTTTTTTCACTAGTTTAGTGCATTTTTTGCCTCCCGATAGTGCATTTTTGCCCTACCAAGGGCTCTCCTCCCTTGATTGTTTCAATCTTTGGATGATCTTAAGCACTTTTGAAGACTTAGGGAGTGCTTTGGAGCATATTTGGATCCATTTGCATTATTTTAACCAAACTTTGGAGACTTTGGGAGTGTTTTGGATCCATTTTTGGGCCAAACACCAATAAAGCTAACACTTACCTCCATGATAAGAATCCAATTTGGAATGGGAATATTTCCCTTTCCCCTTTTTCACCTTAATCGCTAATGCATAGTTCTCTTCATTATCATTCTTTGATGAAGATCCATCCCTATTATTCCTCATGATCTCCTTCTGCATCAAATCTGACCACAGTTGTTCCCAATCTGGCAACTTCTCCCAACCATTGATAGAGTCCTGATAACTATGCCAATTCTTTGGGAGTCCTAGAAGAGCAAGACTCACCATATCATCCTCAGCAACCATGATTCCAACACTTCCAAGTTCATCATGACACTGAGTGAACTTGGTCAAGTATTTTGGAATTGTCTTGCCTTTCTCCATTTTGATTTTTTGAAATTTGTCAATGTTTTCCACATAGCATATGAAGGTTCGTTGCCATGGAGACTCGAGACAATGTGGTGTCAAACACTCTCAAGGATTATCCACCTCGCCTTCGCCACACACTTCTTCCATTCAGCCAAATTATGTGCATCTGATGCTCTTAGCTTAGGAATTTCTTGACCAATGAATTCCTTCAAGCCATTATCTTCTAGAAAGGCCTCCATTCTGTCCATCTAGGCTATATAATTTGAGCTACCTTGTAAGGTATACTCGAGCCACAAACCAGAGAACACCTTCTGCCGATCTTGATGTATGTATTGAAAATTTGAATTTCACCTGTAACTCAAAACTCAAAATTTTGAAATCTCCTGTAGTATATTGTTCTCAGCTCCAATACCATGTAGAGTTTCTTGTAGATTCACAAGCTCATGCAATTCACTAAAGCACAGGATAAGAATCTACTTCTACTTTCAACCAGCGGAATCCAATAGATCGATGCAAACAATAATTGATAAGAGGAAGATAATCAATGGCACATAACATAATAATTATGTGGGGAAAGCCACTGATCAAAACCCCGCTATCTGTATTTCATATATCATAAATATGAGAGAATATCCAAAGTTTTTTCTCAGTAGAACAATTCCGCATAAGTATTCTAAACTCTCTCAACTCAGAAGCTAGCTCTTGTCTAACACTTAGCCAATTCTACAGCTCTTCAAGCCTCTAATCGCTTGTGTAATTCCTATGATGAATAACCTATATTTAAAGGGAATTCATGCTTCCAAAACTGTGCAATTAAAACATAGGATCAATCTCTAATGCATGCATGATATTTACACTCCAGTAAATAATACAACTGATAGTACATTGTCCCTACACTCTAGTCTCTACTTGGTCTTTCTCATAATCGAAATGCATGAGTTTCTAATGAGAAAATCTTCAGTTAACTAGAGTGACACTTGTGGATGCACTAGTGCACCAACTGAATGTCAACTCTCTATTAGTTCCTCAAACAATTTGGAACTAATTTAATTGAACTTAACTTAGTAAACTGAGTGGTCTAATTTCTAGCTCAATTTAAACTCACACTGGACACCTAAAATTTAGGGAGAACATATAGGTGGCTTTAGAAATATTTTCAACTTGAAATTCCTAAGCTAATTAGGTTAATTAAACTTAATTAACTATTTACAAGTTGCTATGAGAACAAAATTCAATTTTAATTATCATAATTCAAGGACAAATTAAATTGGAATTTCTTGTTGTGACTTCTCAACACTATATAAAACATATTGAAATGGGTTCCTTGCATAAACTCTCCAAAAAACACCTAGAAAATATGCATATCTACATAACATAGCTAAAAACTAAAAGGGTATGAAGCTACATTTCCTGCATACCATGAACGACCTATACTTCCTCTACTTCTGCATCAAGCTGAACTCTTGGGGGTCCTTGTCCGACATTACTTAGTCTGGATGGTGTCTACCCAATAGTTCTCGAGTATAATAATAGACTAAAAAAGAAACCGCACTAAGAAAAGCAAACACACTACCATGGTCCAATAAGACTTCTGTCACTTTCAACGTCCGGACCTGGATCAAATTATGATGAAGACTTGTTATCATAATATTGTTGCTCCAATATTTCTAGGTACCTTTGTTCCCAATCAATATCATGATTCCCTTGAGCATCTTAATATGTGTTGACGTATATGGTGTCTTTTTATGGAGCATCTTCTTTTACTTTTTCTTTTCCTTTATTGCTGGCAATGGTTAAAGTAGATTCCTTTCTGAGTGGGGCACGTGAAGATTGTCCTGTGTCGAATTTTATTGTATTTGTCGTTACATAAAGATTTTTCTGTGGAAACAGATACTCAGTGTCCTTTTTCGACCATCGATTAATATAAGCCATAGGATCTATTTCAATGCCGAGAAAAGGATCTGTTCTTCTTGTTCTAAAATCAGGCAGATTTTGAACGGATAATTCAACACCGTCGAGCAGCTCCCATTTAAAAATTTGGAACATACTAATTGATCGTTCTAGGCAATACTGAACCCAAATTTTACAGTATTGACTGATATCAAATTGTTTCTGCCAACCTCTGGTAAACACCATAGATGAACAAACATGAGTGGACAGTAGAAAATTTATTAAATAGGCAACATCCTCATTCCAGTTACCATGTAAGATGCTTAAAGTAACAAGGCCTTTCTGATTTATCCATGTATCAAAAGTGGCCTTTTTCCCTTGTAATCTGTCTAGAGTTTTGATTAAAAATAGTTTTCTTGCAACATTAATTTAGGAAATTCTTTAAGCCATCCTCTGATTCTTCTGATTTCGTCAGGATTATTTACTATCTGTGGCTCATCAAGACTTTCTAAACAAAATAATTGAGAAAATGGATTTGGTTCGACTAATTTTCTAAATTCCAGACTGTGATGGTCCCATGGTGCTAAGAATGTTCTTAAATACTGAAAAGTTCTTTCGACACACTGAGATGGCCTAACACATAATTTTTTCTGACACTTCCCATCTCTGATTTCCCAATCAGCAAAAGGCTAAAATAGCTCGTACTGTGGGAATGAATCAGTAGCAGCATAATTTTCATCAGGTCTTTGCAGAAAAGCTGCTTCAAGTTCTTCAAACAATTCAGGAATTCTTAAAGATACTAAAAATATTTGAGCACCTTTAGTCATGTTTATTTCTTCCAAATCCAACATTTTTTGCCGAGGTAAAAACTGAGAGAGAAAAATCAATAACTCCAATGATTTGGTAATAGTTCAAAGTTTTCAAAATTTTAATTGACTTTTCTAAATACTCTTTTGTCCAGTAGTCATCTAGGGTTTTAAAATAAAGTTTTACCTTCATGTTCGGCAACGGGAAGATTTTTATCAAATCTTCCTCCAACCCCAGAAATATTCCAATGTTCTTAGCTTTCCAAGCTTGACAGTTCTGTATCTACTGGTTCCTTCGTAGTCTCATGCCTACAACCTTTTTGATTTCTTCTGCAATATCACTGGCTACATACTGAAGTACTTGAAATCTCTTTACAAATGTTGCAAAATAATCTTCTTGAGGAGTAACTCCTGGAAAGTCAAAAATTCCATGTTTATTAACCAAACCATGTGCCTTATTCATTTCCTTGGCGAGAGAATCTGCAAGCATATTAGAATTTCCTGGCACCCATTCAACATCAAATTCATACATCTGAAACCACATTTTCCAAGCAAATAGATGACCTCTTGCTAGCTGTTTAGAAATCTTGGCATTTAAAAAATATTTGAAATTCATTGAATCTATTCGAATAAAAAAATTTACTGGAGCCAAATAAATTTCAAATTTTTGAATATCATTGAAAATTGCTAGTCTCTTTTTCTGCAGGGAAATAATTCTTTTGATAAGATTGGAATTTTCCTGAAGCATAACCACACAAGACTTCTTCGATCTCCTTCCCTATCTTTACTCTTTCAAGCAAAACTGCTGCCCAAAAATTAACAGAGGCATCAGTTTGGAGAATCAGGAAACCATTACCTGGTGGCTTTAGAGCAGGAAGATGTTGGCACTCTTCTTTTAATTGTTGCACAGCTAGAGTGGCTTCTGGAGACCAACCATGGTTCTCATGTGCACGGATTGGTGCAGTCTTTTTTGACAAATTAGGGATATACTTATGTATGTAGTTAAGAATACCAATAAACCGCTGAATCATTTTAGTATCAGTCAACTGATCAGGAAACTTAGATAGTTTTGATAAAACATGTGGCTGCATCTGTATTTTTCCTTCTTTGACATGAATACCCAGAAAATCAATATTTTCTTGGAAAAGAAGCATTTTCTTTTCTGACAGGACTAGACCATGTTTCTTTGCTTCTTCAAGGAATATTTTCAAATGCTTCATATGGGTTTCTAAGTCAGGACTGTGAACTAAAATGTCATCAATATATACAACAATGAAATCATATTTACTAAAAATATAATCCATCCGCCTTTGAAAAATGCAGGGGCATTCTTTAAACCAAATGGAACAACATGCCATTGATAGAATCCAGCAGGACAAGTAAAAGCAGTCTTATGGCGATCATCAGGGACAATTTGAATCTGATAGTATCCAGATTTCATATCAAACTTGCTAAAACTTTTACTGTTCTGGATTTTCTGCATTATCACCTCTTTCCTTGGCAAAGGATATTGAAAGCTTTTAGTTATAGCATTAAGAGGCTTATAGTTTATCACCATACGATCTTTTCCTTTGACTATTTCTGAATGATTTCTAACTATAAAAGCAGAACAAGAATAGTGGGACTCACTTGGTTCAATCAACTTTAATGGTAGCAGTTCTTCAATCTGTCGTCTGATTTCTTGTTCATGCTTTGGGGTGCATGGTATCATTTTGCCAGTGACTCCATTATCATGCATTGTGATGATCTCCTGCATAGGACTCTCAACATCCCATAATTCTTTGGGATTTTCAGAACAACATGTTAACAATTCATCAAAAAGTTCTAATTAATCTTGTGACCAATCAGGATTTCGGAAAGCTTTTTGCTTAGGTTGGCTATTTTGTTCATAGATTTGTAACACTTCTTTCCAATCTCGGGAAGTCTTTTGAGACTTTCTTTCTCCAACCTTTTTCTGACTATTCTGTCTTCTGGCTTCTGAATCGGCCATTGTTAATCTTGGCACTGCAACTGCTTTTTTATTGATATAACAAATAATTTTATCACTACTTATAGTGACAGGAAGAACAGAATTTATGAAAGGCATACCAAGAAATAGACTTGCAGAGTTATCATAATGCTGGATTGCCGATATCTTTATAATACTCCCTCCAATTTTCATTGAAATGTTGTCCACATAGTGTGCAAGATTGACTGAACCACCAATAGTTTCTAACACAAGGATATTTTGGAGTGGTTTCCAAAGGCCTTTGAAGAGGGAAGGTCGAGCCAGATTATTAGATCCCCTGGTATCTATAAAAGCATCTACTGTAACCCAATCACCTCTGACTTGGACTTCAATGGGAATATACAGTAGATTGTTAGATTTTACAACCTACTTAAGAAAAGCACTTTCATCTGGAGGAACTATAGCTTTTTTTGACATGGATGATGAAGAGGAAGCCACCGTTTTTGGATAAGGACAAAACGAATTCACAGTGGGTTGTGGAGACACTGAATTGAAAATGGGTGTGGAATTCTGATTTGCTTGTTGGGATTTTGAGGCTGAGTCTTCTTCTGAAGACATTTCATTGGTTTCTTTTGTATAGTCTTCAAAATTATCTTCATCACTATAATGATTTTCTTCTTCATCAAATTCAAAATCAGAGCAATTATCACAAATATTCATTTTTTGATTCAACTCAAAAATATCTTCATTATCTGACATAGAAGCATCAGTCAAAATATATAATCTGACACTTCGTCTTAAGATTCAACAACAGACCAATTATCTACAAATTCTTTTATATCTATACATGCTTTGAGCTTTGATGATGCATTTTTCGAACATTTTCTTGCATAATGGCCTTCTTGCTTGCAAACAAAACAAGCATTATCTTTTCTTGGATTTTTTCTTCTCTACAAATATTTAAACTTTTTGAATGGCCTTCTAGGATTTGCTACTCTTTTTGGATGGAATTTTCCATATCTCTTGGATTTTCTAGACTTTCTTTTCTGAAAAGGGGTCCATGGTAGAACAGATCTGCAAACATCTAACCCTGGTGAAACTTCTTGGGTCTTCTTTTGCCAACAAAGATATTTAACCTTTTCCTGGCATCTAAATAGCAAATCTATCCAATAGATTTGGTCTATGGATTTCCCTTGAAATTCAAGATCTTTCATAATCAAATCTCCTAGATTTCTAGGTAATTTAGATAGAAAATAAACTTTCTGAATAGGATCATTTGGTAAATTGGCTTTATAAATTTTTGACATATAGTCACTGCCAAATGAATCTAGCAATTTGAGATCTGTTAATTGCATTCTGGTAAGATCTGTAATGATCTGTTTCCTTTCGTCTACTGGTTTCGGCACAAATTGAGTAAGTAAAAGGACTTCTAAAGTAGCTAAACCATTTGCAGCTACATTTTTCCTTTCTTCTTCAGATGGCCCCATCCATCAATCTGTTTTGGTATCATAGCCCTGTTTTAGTCCTAAGAATAAATTCTAGATAGAGTCTAAAGCTGGCTAGGTAGGCTTCTAAGAGTTGTTATTCTATAACTGCTATTTCGATAAACGCCACTTTAGTCAATATTTGGTTGAATTTATTTTAATGGCAAGTCTGCTACGTTCATTTTCTACTATTGATCGTCGTGTTGTTAATGAAATATCTTCTCGATCTACTGAAACTGAAATAGATCAGAATGTTGATAATCATGAAATAGTAGAGAACCCCGAAAATTGGAATCCTCCCTCTCTACATGCTACTGATATATATAAGCTTCCTATTACTTTTGTGTTCAAGAAAAAATCATTTCTGAAAGAAGTAGAAATCACCTTGAAGATTTCTGGTCCGTCTGTTTAGATTGTTGCTTTAAATATGTTCTCTGAGGATGATATTAAGAAGTTTAAGCACTATGTCAAGGATGGAAAGTATTTCTTTCTTCACTTTGGGGGTATAAGAATTGGTTTAGCTCCTTTATTTCGCCATGGTATAAATGCACCATGTATTGCAGAACTATTTGACACTCGTCACCAGTCATATGATAATGCCAGAATCAGAACCATAATGGGAAATCTAGCATCTGGTTGCCAATATGGAACCATTTATCCTGACTATGTTGTTAGTTTAAGTGATGTCCATTTAAAATATTGCTAGAAAATGTTGGTTGGAGTTCAAGGTCTGTCCATGGTCGATGATAGTGAGTATCTCTCTGTAATTGCCCAAGCATCGTTTCAATTGACTAATACAGTCCACCCCAAGCTGAAGCAACCTGTTCTCAAAGACTGTGTCACCGTAGGAATATCAAACGCCCAAGTAGAAGGAGTGCTGTATGATCCCACTAAATTACCTGGTAATTTGTATTTCCAATATAAATCTATTGCAGACACAAAAAGGTCTGATCCAAAACTTAAAAGAGTAGCAATAAATAATGGACATGTTAAGTTAATACCTGCTCAGCCTAAATTACAGAAGCCTATCGTTAGGCCACGAAAACATGTCTATCCGATAATACCATCAGAAGAAGCCTCCTCATCCAAAACAATTAACATTCCTACGATTGATGAAATTGCAAATGAACCTCAGTTGTCCCCAACTGAATTGTATATACCAAAGTCCAAGCCGTTTTTACCATCTGTAAATAAGATGTATCGTATTTCAAGTTCTAAATACCAACCCATTGAAGAATGGCAGTATGCAAACCGTCGTTTTGTCAAAGGAGGAAAATGGCCTCCCAAAACAAAATTTTGTACCACATCCTCTTCTTCTAAACAGCCTGCAACTCGAGCTGATTGTGCTCCACTGATTGAACACAATGCTCAGAATATGAATGAGTTAGATCAGACATATCAGATCGAGAACTATTTAACCACTTGGTGTTCCCATGTAGAAGAAGTCTTAGATGACTTAGGCAGCCAAAGTGAGTTGATCTTAGCAAATCTTAAGTTGTTGCATGACGAGCAACAAGAAGAAAAACAAAGGAAACAAGCAAAGTTGCAGAAAAAGAAAGAAAGAAAAAGAAGAGAATCAAAAGCGTCTATTTTTTCTAGATCGATGCATGTACCTAAGGTAGAAGAGACAAAAACAGATTCAAATGAGGGAGAAGAAGAATGAACTTCTAAGGTTGATCTAAGAATGGAGTCAGCTAAAACAATTAAAATTCCAAAATCAAAAAATGAATTAGCTACTATTGAGAATGCTGCTACAAAGTTTCCATCATTTATTAGACCCTCATTGCAGAAAGCAAATGTGTTTAAAGAAGTGCCAAAATTTCCAAGAATTGAACAAGATTTATTTGCAGCTAATTCTTTTGGTTATGTGCTTGATTTAGATAAATCATCAAATCCAGCAGAACCTATCAGAATTTGGATAGGTGCTCTCTACCAAATGCAAGTGGTATCAAAACTGGATAATTATTCCATTTTTCTCTTAGCTGAAAAGAGAATGGCTGGCATTGTCCATGATTGGTGGATGGGGCCATCTGAAGAAGAAAGGAAAAATGTAGCTGCAAATGGTTTAGCTACTTTAGAAGTCCTTTTACTTACTCAATTTGTGACGGAAGCAGTAGATGAAAGGAAACAAATCATTACAGATCTTACCAGAATGCAATTAACAGATCTCAAATTGCTAGATTCATTTGGCAGTGACTATATGTCAAAAATTTATCAAGCCGATTTACCAAATGATCGTGTTCAGAAAGTTTCTTTTCTATCTAAATTACCTGGAAATCTAGGAGATTTGATTATGAAAGATCTTGAAGTTCAAGGGAAAGCCATAGACCAAATCTATTGGATAGATTTGCTATTAAGATGCCAGGAAAAGGTTAAATATCTTTGTTGGCAAAAGAAGACCCAAGAAGTTTCACCAGGGTTAGATGTTTGCAGATCTGTTCTACCATGGACCCCTTTTCAGAAAAGAAAGTCTAGAAAATCCAGGAGATATGGAAAGTTACATCCAAAAAGAGTAGAAAATCCTAGAAGGCCATTCAAAAATTTTAAATATTTGAAGAGGAGAAAAAATCCAAGAAAAGATAATGCTTGTTTTGTTTGCAAGCAAGAAGGCCATTATGCAAGAAAATGTCCGAAAAATGCATCATCAAAGCTAAAAGTATGTGTAGATATAGAAGAATTTGTAGATAATTGGTCTGTTGTTGAATCTCAAGACAAAGTGTCAGATGTATATATTTTGGCTGATGCTTCTATGTCAGATAATGAAGATATTTTTGAGCTGAATCAAAAAATGAATATTTGTGATAATTGCTCTGATTTTGAATTTGATGAAGAAGAAAATCATTATAGTGATGAAGATAGTTCTGAAGACTATATAGAAGAAACCAATGAAACGTCTTCAGAAGAAGACTCAGCCTCAGAATCCCAACAAGCAAATCAGAATTCCACACCCATTTTCAATTCATTGTCTCCACAACCCACTGTGAATTCATTTTGCCCTTATCCAAAAACTGTGGCTTCCTCTTCATCATCCATGTCAAAAAGAGCTATAGTTCCTCCAGATGAAAGTGATTTTCTTAAGAAGGTTGTAAAATCTAACAATCTACTGTATATTCCCGTTGAAGTCCAAGTCAGAGGTGATTGGGTTACAGTAGATGCTTTTATAGATACCGGGGGATCTAATAATCTGGCTCGACCTTCCCTCTTCAAAGGCCTTTGGAAACCACTCCAAAATATCCTTATGTCAGAAACTATTGGTGGTTCAGTCAATCTTACACACTATGTGGACAACATTTCAATGAAAATTGGAGGGAGTATTATAAAGATATCGGCAATCCAGCGTTATGATAACTCTGCAAGTCTATTTCTTGGTATGCCTTTCATAAATTATGTTCTGCCTGCCACTATAAGTAGTGATAAAATTATTTGTTATATCAAGAAAAAAGCAGTTGCGGTGCCAAGATTAACAATGGTGATTCAGAAGCCAGAAGACAGAATAGTCAGAAAAAGGTTGGAGAAAGAAAGTCTCAAAAAACTTCCCGAGATTGGAAAGAAGTGTTACAAATCTATGAACAAAATAGCCAACCTAAGCAAAAAGCTTTTCGAAATCCTGATTGGTCACAAGATCAATTAGAACATTTTGATGAATTGTTAACATGCTGTTTTGAAAATCCCAAAGAATTCTGGGATGTTGAGAGTCTTATACAGGAGATCATCACAATGCATGATAATGGAGTCACTGGAAAAATGATACCATGCACCCCAAAGGATGAACAAGAAATCAGACGACAAATTGAAGAACTGCTACAATTAAAGTTGATTGAACCAAGCGAGTCCCACTATTCTTGTTTTGCTTTTTTAGTTAGAAATCATTCAGAAATAGTCAGAGGAAAAGATCGTATGGTGATAAACTATAAGCCTCTGAATGCTATAACTAAAAGCTTTCAATATCCTTTGCCAAGGCAAGAGGTGACAATGCAAAAAATCTAGAACAATAATTTTTTTAGCAAGTTTGATATGAAATCTGGATACTATCAGATTCAAATTGCCCTTGATGATCACCATAAGACTGCTTTACTTGTCCTACTGGATTCTATCAATGGCGTGTTGTTCCATTTGGTTTAAAGAATGCCCCTGCATTTTTCAAAGGCGGATGGATTATATTTTTAGTAAATATGATTTCATTGTTGTATATATTGATAACATTTTAGTTCACAGTCCTGACTTAGAAACCCATATGAAGCATTTGAAAATATTTCTTGAAGAAGCAAAGAAACCTGGTCTAGTCCTGTCAGAAAAGAAAATCCTTCTTTTCCAAGAAAATATTGATTTTGTGGGTATTCATGTCAAAGAAGGAAAAATACAGATGCAGCCACATGTTTTATCAAAACTATCTGAGTTTCCTGATCAGTTGACTGATACTAAAATGATTCAACGGTTTATTGGTATTCTTAACTATGTACATAAGTAAACAATTAAAAGAAGAGTGCCAACATCTTCCTGCTCTAAAGCCACCAGGTAATGGTTTCTTGATTCTCCAAATTGATGCCTCTGATAATTTTTGGCTAGTAGTTTTTCTTGAAAGAGTAAAGATAGGGAAGGAGACCGAAGAAGTCTTGTGTGGTTATGCTTCAGGAGAATTCCAATCTTATCAGAATAATTATTTCCCTGCAGAAAAAGAGACTTTAGAAATTTTCATTGGTATTCAAAAATTTGAAATTTATTTGGCTCTTGTAAAATTTTTGATTCAAACAGATTCAATGAATTTCAAATATTTTTTAAATGCCAAGATTTCTAAACAGCTAGCAAGAGGTCGTCTATTAGCTTGGCAAATGTGGTTTCAGATGTATGAATTTGATGTTGAATGGGTGCCAGGCAATTCTAATATGCTTGCAGATTCTCTCACCAGGGAAATGAATAAGGCACATGGTTTGGTTAATAAACATGGAAATTTTGACTTTCCAGGAGTTACTCCTCAAGAAGATTCTTTTGCAACATTTGTAAAGAGATTTCAAATACTTCAGTATGTAGCCAGTGATATTCCAGAAGAAATAAAAAAGGTTGTAGGCATGAGACTACGAAGGAACCAGTGGATACAGAATTGTCAAGCTTGGCAAGCTAAGAACATTGGAATATTTCTGGGGTTGGATGAAGATTTGATAAAAATCTTCCCGTTGTCGAACATGAAGGTAAAACTTTTTTTTAAAACCCTAGATGACTATTGGACAAAGGAGTATTCAGAAAAGTCAGTTAAAATTTTGAAAACTTTGAACTATCACCAAATCATTGGAGTTATTGATTTTTCTCTCTCAATTTTTACCTCGGCAAAAATGTTGGATTTGGAAGAAATAAACATGACTGAGGGTGTTCAAAGATTTTTAGTATCTTTAAGAATTCCTGACTTGTTTGAAGAACTTGAAGCAATTTTTCTGCAAAGACCTGATGAAAATTATGCTGCTACTGATTCATTCCCACAGTATGAGCTATTTCAGCCTTTTGCTGATTAGGAAATCAGAGATGGGAAGTGTCAGAAAAAATTATGTGTTAGGTCATCTCAGTGTGTTGAAAGAACTTTGCAGTATTTAAGAACATTCTCAGCACCATGGGACCATCACAGTCTGGAATTTAGAAAATCAGTAGAACCACATCCATTTTCTCAATTATTTTTTTCAAAAAGTCTTGATGAGCCACAGATAGTAAATAATCCTGACGAAATCAGAAGAATCATAGGATGGCTTAAAGAAGTTCCTAAATTAATGTTGCAAGAAAAATTGTCTTTAATCAAAACTTTAGACAGATTACAAGGAAAAAAGGCCACTTTTGATATATGGATAAATCAGAAAGGCCTTGTTACTTTAAGCATCTTACATGGTAACTGGAATGAGGATGTTGCCTATTTAATAAATTTGCTACTGTCCACTCATGTTTGTTCATCTATGGTGTTTACCAGAGGTTGGCAGAAACAATTTGATATCAGCCAATACTGTAAAATTTGGGTTCAGTATTGCCTGGAAAGATCGGTTAGTATGTTCCAAATTTTTAAATGGGAGCTTCTCGACGGTGTTGAATTATCCGTTCAAAATCTACCTGATTTTAGAACAAGAAGAACATATCCTTTTCTCGACATTGAAATAGATCTTATGGCCTATATTAATCGATGGTCGAAAAAGGACACTAAGTATCTATTTCCGCCGAAAAATCTTTATGTAATGACAGATACAATAAAATTCGACACAGGACAATCTTCACATGCCCCACTCAGAAAGGAATCTACTTTAACCATTGCCAGCAATAAAGGAAAAGAAAAAGTAAAAGAAGATGCTCCAGAAAAAAACACCATATACATCAACACGTATCAAGATGCTCAAAGGAATCATGATATTGATTGGGAACAAAGGTACCTATAAATACTGGAGCAACAATATTATGATAACAAGTCTTCATCAGAATTTGATCCAGGTTTGGACGTTGAAAGTGACATAAGTCCTATTGGACCGTGGTAGTGTGTTTGCTTTTGTTAGTGCGGTTTCTTTTTGAGTCTATTATTGTACTCAAGAACTATTGGGTAGACACCGTCCAGACTAAGTAATGTCGGACAAGGACCCCCAAGATTCTCTTTGTCTAAATTAGTTTTTTATAAATAGAAGTCGATAGGATGAGTGAAGCATCGAAGGCAGCTTGCTTACCTTGGTGCTTTGTGTGTATGAATCCTTCTTCATTAATGCCTTCACCTTCTTCCTCATCCAATTGATCTTCCTGGTCAATTTTCTCTTGCTAATCTGCATTCACATGCATGTGTTCATCAATCCCAAGCCCTTCGTGATTTCAAATAATGTTTTCCACTGAAAATTCAAGCATCTCATTTGCAAGATGTAGCATGTCCATCTTGAGCTTCAATAAACCTAGACATAATGTAAACACTTTGAATGAGCCCTCGCTTATGACAGAAGAATCTTAGTATATCGTCAGATCAGGGAGATGACAAAGCCCAGAGAGTCAACCACCCTTGCAAGCAAGATACCTAAATCCTCCTTTGCAAATCCTATATTCTGCTCCATGAATTTGATATTGTGCTAGATAGAAATGAGAATTTAACAGATTGCCTCCATTGGAACAATTCCACAACCTCCATATACTATGTGAAGGTCCTTATATATGTTTAAACCTTCTTTCTTCACCACATTCCTATTCCAAGCACCATCAATGTTGGACCAAATTAACATCGTTGAGTATGCAGACTTCATTAAGGAAATATTACAATCATAGCAATTTTTAGAGCAAATATCTCCAACAAACTGAGAACTAGACATGATGAATGAAACTTCCCACATTCGACTTGCTCTGGGAGTTAAATCAAGCGTTATCCATTTGTCCTCAACCGAGCTCACCATGGAAAATATTGCCCAAGTGTCCTCTGCAACACAGTTCTTTGCATGATGAGAACACATCTCCATAAACACATAATTAATGAAAGAATGGTATAGTGTGCTGCCAAAGGGAACGGACTCAGTAACCAATGCAAACTTCTTTCCATAAACAATTTAATGCTCATTTGATAAAAAATCAAGGATATCTTTGATAATGAATTCAACATTATTGATTTTTAAAATTCCTTGTTGCAGCTGCATCCCCTGATTAGCTAAGGCGTCAAATTCCTTATTGAGGTTTCTCCTTATGTGAAAGAATTCGATCTATTCATAATCCAACAATAGCTTGATTTGATGCAGGATAGAGGGAAGGAGATGCTCATTATATCCCTAGAGTTTAATAGCCTATTGGATCGCTTTCATGGAGTCTCTAAAAACTGATAATTGACAAACACCTTCGGAAAAAGTCAATTGCAAACTTGTCATAACGCAAGAAATGATGCCTAGTTATTTGTTGAGATTCCAAGCCCCCAAACAAATTGAGTGACTCTTTTTTTATCGTGGCAAATTAACCCCTCTCACTCCATGTAAGGACTATATAGAATTTGTTTTAAGGACTGTATAGAATTTAACAGCTATTGTAAAGACAGTAAAGATTTCTTAAAATCATCATGAACCTGTGATAAAATTACAGGAAATTTTACAAATTTAACTAAGAGAATTGATGAGAGTACCTTCTTGTCTTCCTGTGGTTGATGATGCCTCAAGCTGCTCCTGCTTCGGTTACCGAAAAGCCGAAACCACCCAGCCAAAATGAGCAGAACCTCGCTACTCAGTCCAATAAGCTTATCAGTTGAAGTAGGTTGTTTCCCACATGCCCAAAAACCTCATAACAATCAGCTCTCCTTTTGTTGGTAACTCCAGTTTATAAAGATCCTCCCTTCTTTTGTATCCCCTTCCTTCGTTCTTTCTTCTTCCTCCCGATGCCCCTCCATAACTCTTCTCTCTGGTTTATAAATTGTTTCTTGGTGGTGGCCGCCCTTCCACCAGTAGCCCACTGCTTTGCCTCCTCGTGACACCCTTCCATGTCATGTAATATATATTTTTCTTTTATGATTTAATAAAATATTTATTTTTAATATAAAGATCCTAAGGTTATACTAAGTACCTTACCTTTAATTAATTTATTATTATTTTTTAATCATTTTATCAATTTATTAATATAATTTTATTAATAATCTAAAATATATAATTATATAGCCATCTTTTAGGATTTAGCTTAATTTTTAACATCTACCTTTTATAGTGATGTTTACGTTATACATTTTAAATTTAGTATTTACCCATTAATCATGATGCAATAAGAAATATGGGTGTTGATGGGTGAATAGAACTTCTATTTGAAGAAGTGCCATGATATTTAATACTTATAGTTAATTTAGTATATAAATACTAGTGCGGTGTATGCGGCACATGCATATATAGCTATCATATGCATGCATCATATGCTTGCTATTATTCCTGTGTTCTCTATATTTATAGATAAGTGGTTACACTCTAGCCTCCCCATTGACTAAAATAATATTATAAAGTATTAAGTTAATAATAATAATAATAATAATAAAATCAATCCTAAAATTAAATTTACTCATAATCGTTATTATTTAAAAAAATGTTCATATTAAAATCAATTTTGGATAATATCCATATCAAAATCACATAAAAATAATAAGAATTATTAAAAAAATTTTTTGAATAATATTCCATTTTCTAAATTACATTAGAAATAATATAATATAAAATATGAAATAAACCTGAAAGGTATGAGTTGAAGGGAACACCATGTTATTTATATTACAAATTTAGTTTTAAAAGATAAAAAAAAGATGTGTAGGTGTTAGATGTTAGATTTAAATATTTTTTAAGTTCAAAATTTTATATTGTAATTTTGTTTTATTAATAAAATTACAAACATTTTTTTAGATAAATGAAAATCATAACATACATATTACATTAAAATATATAACATTTAAATTGCAATTATAAATTGACATCCATTTTACCATAAAAATTAAAATAATGGTTCTGTAATTTTATTTAAAATTAATTAATAAGCACATAAAAATTTAATATTTACAATATAACAAGATTATCAACTATGAATAGTTACTTCCATTTTACCATTGATTTTATTAACTTTTAAAAAACTTTTCTTACAATATTATGGGCCAATACATGACTTATCAATACTACATACCTAAAAACTCTCACTCATTTTAAAAAAAAAAAATTATAAAATTTTTATTTTAAATTAATTTTATACCATTTTTTAGATTAAAACATAATATTTCCAATAAACATACAATATAACAACATTTTAACCATGAATATTCACACCCATTTTACTTTGTAAATGGACCTTGTTATATTACATGACTTATTAATTACATAAAACTTAAACTTAAACTAAAAACAAAATATATATATACATTATATTTATAATTAAATCTAATTATAATTAATAATAAACTAAAAGTGGGTCTATTTTAATTCCGGATCTACCATGTTTCAAGAAAATTCAAATCTCTTTAAATACAAACCTCTTTTAAAATAAAAAAAGATTTAATCTCTGAAACTTAATATATTTAAAAAGATTTTTGAAACCATTTAGACTCCCATTTATTAAATCACATAAATTACTTAAATAAAATGTTGTCTGACCAAACCTCAATTTTGTTTAGATTGTGAAATAATTTCGATCATCATAATGGAATTTCCATAATTTTCTGGATGAAGTTGTGTCCTCGTTGGATAGAGCCATGCGTCATTCGAGTAATCGACAAGAACCCATTCGTTCATTGTCTAATTGGCAAACAAGCATTACGCTTAATTAATACGCCAAATCGAGTGATCAAGAAGCCTCCATTCATTGATAGTGTATGAGAGTTGTTGAGAAAAGTTACGACGATAAAGTAGGAATGTTAATTTTTTTCTTTTTAAATGGTTTAGTTTTATATTATTTCTGTTTTTATTTAAATATATAAAATAAAATATATTATTTTAAGTTTTCTAAATTCATTTATATATATAAAATAAATATATTATTTTAAGTTTTCTAAATCATTTAATATATATGTTTTTAATTAAATTTTTATGATGATAAGCTTGTTTATTTTTATAGGGATTTTATAGTTTTGATTTAGTTATTAATATAGATGATATAGGTTTAATTTTTCACCTATATATTATTTTTTGGGCTGAGTTTAACTTATACAGATTAAGCTTGGGGAATCTAATTGGGTGGTGAGATTAAGCTTGGAATCTAATCGGGTGGTGAGGGAAGTTAACAACCTATATCAACTACTTTGTCTATGTGACACTTTCTTTTAATATTTAAAAAATATTTTTAGTAATACTTGGGGATAGAGGGTTGAGATTTATTTCAAAGGTAGTCATGTCCTTTGTGCTTTTAAATTTAAGTAAAAAAAAAATGTTATGTTCACTATTTTGTTTAAGTTTTATTTAGAGTATTGAATTGAATATTTTTAATAGTAGTCAAGAATAAAGGGTTGAGATTTATTTTAAAGGTAGTTATGCTCTTTTTTTATTCAATTTAATTAAAGGAATGTCATGTCCATAAAGGTCAAAGTCATTTGGTTTTATTGAAGTCTTATTGCATATTGTTTCTTTACCATGTTTTCCTTCTTACATGTTTTTTTAAAATGTGTAAATGATTTATAATAAATAATAATAATAATTTTAAGGCAAAGTTATTAATTTAGATCATTTTTATAAAAAAAAATTAAGTTTGGTAATGTTAAGATGTATCATAAAATAAGTGTCATAATGATTCATGTTTAAGATATTTATTAGCCATTTAATTTATATGTATGTACTAGTAAATAGAAAAATCATTCTATAAATATAAATAAACTCTATTAAATTATTCTCTAATTTTTTTGAATCGTAAAAAAAAATAAAACATAAAATTATTAATTTATTTGGTTATCATTACAAAATAATCCATAAAATAATCTCCCACCCCAAAGAAAAATTAAAAAACATTTAAGTGAAATGGCTTTACATTATGGAAAAAACACCCAAAAATTGGAATAACCATTAGCTTTAAGAGACTACATTAGGCTTTACATTATGGAAAAAACACCCAAAAATTGGAATAACCATTAGCTTTAAGAGACTACATTAAGCTTTACATTATGGAAAAAACACCCAAAATTAGAATAACCATTAGCTTTAAGAGACTACATTAGTAAATACACTTTCCAAAACATATAGAAAATTGTCCCTAAGTTGAATACATAAAATTTGGAATAAATAACCAATAAAAAATTGATAAGATCATCACCACAATGATATAATATCACTCAAATCATTTTAAAATGTCCTTTCAACATGTTCAAGCAAACTTTGGGTAATGAATTTCCCTCCCAATTGTGCTCATGATATATGTTCTTAAAATCCACATCCAAAAATTGCAAAAAAATCTTTAACACGTTAAGCCAAAGGCAATATCTTGATATTATGAACTTAAACATTGTCTCTCATTTAGTTAATAACTTAGGGAAGAATCCCCATAACTTATAGCTTACTCATATTTTTTTATTGAAGTAAATTTAAAAAGAGGAAGCAAAGAAGAATTTATTTTTTATGGTTGATATTAAGTAAGGTATTTTTTAAGGATTTAAATATTATGTTTATGTATAGTGTTATAGATAATTATTATGGTTTTAAAAATATAATATATAAATTATGGGTGAATATTTAATAAGAAAACATGTAATTTATTTTAAAATTAATAATTTTTTTTCTTAATATTATCAATTTAACTTTGTCTATGTAAAAAAGAGGTGAATTTTAACAAAATTGATGAATATTTTTTCTTTTTCAAAAAATGTCCAAAAAATAGCTAATTGGAAAAATTTCACCCCTAAAAACATCCCCTTGTACTAAGCCCAACAATTATTTTGAAAGAGAAATATTGATAATGTCAAAGATAGAACACAAAGTCAAGACCATATATTCTCTCATCTCCTTGCAATGCTCCATCAAAGAAACCTCAAGGGATATTATGGTCAAAAGTAAGTTCCCTAACATATCTACCCTACGAAGAAAGTAAGCCCATGTAATAAGATTGGAATACAACCTGTGTTGGTGAAGCCACCACTTATTATGGAAGTAAGCTCCCAACAAATAAGCCACTATTCCTTACAATCTAAACACTTAAGTTAATAATCACTGGGAAATCCCTCAAAGACTTTAGCCACTAAAAACTAAACCACTCCCTAAAGCAAAGATCCCCCAAAGCTTTGGACCATGGCTCATGAATACTTAAGTGTCAACCCACTTCTAGCCAAACTTTCATCAAGTAAGAACACTAATGAAACAAGTGATGAATGTTTTCATTGCTACAATTGTAGCATATACATATTGTATGCAAGTTGTTTATATGTAATGCATCCTTAGTCAATTTTTTTCCACAAAGAATCAATCATATTAAAACAATAATTTTTAGAGGGACCTTTAACTTCCAAAGGACTTTCTACCACCAATCTCTACCCAATACTCGATCGAAGATAATTCCCTTATGTAATATCCCCCTTACTAAAATACTAGTTTAACTTGCAAAATTTTCATTTTTTCCTTTCAGATGTTTAGAAAAAGACCCTATAAGAAATTATTTATTCAAACACTTTGCATGTGAATAATGAGAGGCATTACACATAAAAATTAAGAAACAAATACTAATCAATTTTATGCAGTAAATCCACCAAATTATTTAGCCAAAATTTATTAAACAAAATAAAGAGTTTACATGCAAAAATTATTAATTTTTAGAAGTTAGAATCAACTTTAACAACTAGCACAATTTGGATGAGATGAAAATATGGCATCCAAAAAAATATAGTTGTGATCTCCTTATTTAATTTGATCCTAAGGAATTCAACACTTGAAATTCAACTCAGCTTCCTCCAAGAATTTGTCCCTAAAAAGGAACTCAACCTCCTCAAAATAAATTCAGTCGTCCAAGGAAATTTACCTCCTCCAAATGAATTCAATCTCCACAAATAAATTCAACCTCTTAAGATATTTCAGCCTTCCCAAATTTTTCTCAGATGCGATAATGAAATTTTGCCCCAAGAGAAACTTAGACTCTTCTAATTAATTCAACCTCCCAGGATAAAATGTAGAACTGTTATATATAGATACATTCCCTTAATAAATTTGGCCCCTAGTAATTTAAATTGGCCTCCACCGAATTTCTCAGATGCCACAGATCAAACTCATCCTTCCACAAACAATTTTGGCTTCCACAAACTAGCTCTATTGCTATAAGGAATTCAACCCCCAAGATAAATTTGACACATCCAAAAAACCTTGGAATTGTTGCAATGGATAAATTAGCTGTGTTTCCATGTTTGAAATCTCTAGAAAAAATCACTCTTCTTCATCTTGTTAAATACCTATGAAGAATCTGGGTGATTCTTCCTTTGGATCAACTAGGTTGAATAGTCTCACCACCGAAACCACTCTTAACTAGCTAGGGTTTATTAGTGAGCTCTAATTTTAATTTTATAATTCTAACATTGGAATACCGTGGGTCATAAAAACAATATCATGGGTCATAAAATAACACCCCTTGTAATTTAATTACTCAAAATCACCTTAGAAATGACATTAAATAATTAAATTAATTGATCCCATTCTTCCAACTATTGCCTAAAGGAATTACATAGGCTAATAAGTAGACTTCCTCTAGCCATTAGTCGAAAAATGACATTGCAATCCTCCCTTCTCAATATTGGTTTTCCTTAAGTAACTGCAAACTGGGATGTTGCAAAATATACTTGTCCTCCCATGCAACATCTTCTACTAGTAAGTCTTTCCACTTGATAAGGTAATTATTAATCAATTTTATTCTTAAATTCCTCTCCCTGACATCCAAACCCTCCTCAACAATCAACTAGCTGCCATTCTTTATCCAATGGGGGTAATTTTACTGAAGTGGTAACGTGCTTCCCTAGTTTCTTCTTAAGACATGAAAAATGAAACACATTATGTGTCACGATTTCCTTTGGTAGCTTAAGCTCACGAGCTACCTCCCCAATTCTTCGTATGAGCTTGCAGGGGCCATAAAAATGCAGTTTCAATTTTCTTGCCCTACTTTTATTTAATGAAGACTACTTGCATGGTTGCAACCTTACAAAAACCAAGTCTCCTACCTCAAAGTTGTGCTCCACCCTATGTTTATCTACATACATATTTTGTTTATTCTGGGAAACTTGCAATTTTTCCTTAAGAGCCTTGAGGACATATTGAATCTCTTGTATCCAAACCTTAGCTTTTGGAGCTATACTATCACCACAATACTACTCTACAAATGAAGGAGCATCATAGCCTTATATTGCTCAAAATGATGTCATACTAATGGAGATATGGTATGTGGTACTGTAACACTGTTCACCTAGATGCAACCACTTGATCAAAGCCTTCTACTACCTTGACACAGTTTTGAAAATATTCCACAACCTATTCAATCATAATCTTAGTCTCACCATCCATCTGAGGGTGATAATTGGTACTAGTTGTCAACTTTCTTCCAAATAACTTGAACAACTCTTGGCAAAACACACTGAGAAACATATTGTCCCAATCATTGTCATTGTGTTTAGGAAGTCCATTAAATCTAAACACCTCCCAAGGAAAAAAATTGCAACATATGTTTCCTTATAATATGAATAAATTGAAAGGAAGTGCACAAACTTGGTCTACCGATCAAAAACTATGTAAATACAATACTTTACTAACATCTTCGGAGACCTATGATAAATTTTATGGACACACTCCCCCACTTTTGCTCTAGATTGGAAAAATTTTGTAACAAACCTACATGATGAGTATGTTCAAACTTGTTATGCTAACAAGACATACACTCCCTCACATTCCTTAGTATATCATCATTAAGGCCCTTCCAAGAGAACATTTCTCTGATATATCTGTAAGTTTTGAAGTACCTCAGATGCCTTGCCAATGGTGAGTCATGAATAGCTTGAATATCATTTTCTTGAGTTTGGACTCAAGTACTAAATATATCCTATCATTATAAAAGATAATATCATCCACTACTTTGTAAATATCTTTGTTTTTGCTAAATCAAGAGTCGTGCCTTGTATTTCTTTAAACCAAACATAATTTACAACATATATATGTTTTCACCCAACACAACGGAGAAAGTTAGAAAAGAAAGAAGTCCTAAAAAATCTATGTCCTTCAACCTCAAAAAGTACTCGCGTAACACTTTTGAGAATTGACAAAAACAAGCTTCGGGATTCGCAGGACACATGAATTCTCCCCCCAAATACCCTCGCCAGCAAACACTTAGTCTGTCACTTAATCACTGCTGTCCATTCACTTTTTTAATGTGACGTAGGAGAAGCATATCACTCCATAAAATAGCCAGATGTTTAACTCCCCGACCCCACCAAACTGCTCGCCTCGTCCTGATTGTTGATCGGGCATGCAAAGATCGGATGGTAGCGTTGACCATCGCTCACTTGAAATGACCGAAGTTTAATGTGCGATGAGGGTGGTTTTCACACTCGTCCCTCATCCACGTGTCAATAGGTGTATGGTATCGCTGCCCCGACTGCAAAACCACCTTCGGCTTGAAAGCGGTGCGATCACACCGAAGCCACTCGAGAAGTGGTTTTAACTCCCAACCTTGGAAAAAATGGGGAATGAAGCTGCCAGAACAGGGCCCTCGATAATTCTTCTCTGCCTTTCTCCTGACAGTGAGAACAAGTCGCCCACCTTTGGGGATTTTCGTTGTTGCGCCAACCGTCTTTGCTGAGACCGCCTCTGGTGTGCTAACTTCCGTAGACCTGTTTGACCAAAAGTGAAAATTCTGGAACGATCTACTCATTGCTTATCATTTTCCTTAGTGTTGTTTTGATACACTTTTTTGTCTTCTTCCGCTTGGTTATGGAAAAGTTCTTTTAGGTCGCTCTATGGAATTGCAATCCAACTCATCGAAACTCTGCTGTCTTTGCATGTAACCCCTTGGTTGGCTAGAATGTCAGCCAATTTGTTGGAATTTCTACGCACATGGAAGAATTTAAGTGTGTGTAGTCCCTGCAGATGATCTCGAATTTTATGGAGCACCCTTACTAACCTCCAGCGTTTTGTAGCTTTTTCTGGCCCTGATCCGTGTTTAATTTTCTTGGCCTCGTTGATGACTAGCTCTAAGTCTGCTTCTATTATCACATTTTGGCAGTTTTCCTATTTTATAAGTTCTAAGAACTGCTCCAACGCCATAAGTTCCGCCATGTTGTTGGTGGATTTTCCTAAATGACAATGGAAAAGGGAGATGATGCTTCCATGTTCATTTCGTAGAACTCCTCCAAAGCCAGCCATTCCCGGGTTATCTTTTGATGCTCCATTGATGTTATATTTCAGAAAACCTTCCGGGGGGGATTCCAGAATTCTTTGGACTTTTCCTTCATCATTATTTTCCTATCCAGTTCTTGTGGAATGAGCCCCTGCAAGTTTAACTGCTTGAGTATTCTCAATTCTGTTTTAGAGGGAGGATTCTTGGGGAGATCCCTAACTTTGTGCCTACTATCTCTTTTAACTATTTCAAGATCTGCTCTAGCAAGCAAAGAGAGGTGTTCTTCTCTTCTTTGAAGATTCTTTTGTTTCTTTCTTTCTGTTAACACTCAGGATGTCCCTAAGCCCCTGAAAGGGATACAGCCGAGGTAACCACAAACCAATCTTTGGATTACAGGTTCTAGCCTACCTGTAATCAGAGAGGGCTATCTCTTAATGATTTTAGCTTCGTTGATGATGATTTTAGGCTAGTTATTGGGTTCAAGGGGTTTTGTTTGTGTTTGGGTGGAAGGAGGATGCTCTCAAGTAGAGAGGCAATGCATAGTGTGATAAGTTCCAAACCATTGGGCATGGAGTTGTGGAGTAAGATTGCAGGTGCGTTTTCTTGGTCACAAGAGGAAAAAGGGGCAAGGTAGCTGCTCATGAAACAATACTTAAGGTAAATGAAGATGGATTGTAGGCTAAGAAATGAGAGGCAACAAAGAATCTCTCAATCAGGTTAGCAGAAGGAAGATGAACGGGCTCTACCTAGGAGCAGCTAAGAATTCCTAGTTAACAGTCATTTATATGTGAAATAGAGCAAATATGAGCCATAAGGAATCCATATTTATGCCTAAATCAAGAGGAAAAAATTAAGAAGCCACAGAAACTGAGCATAGAGTGCAGGTAAGCAAATTCTAAACCAAAACTTTCATTCAGTGACTTGAGCATATGTGAAATTAAAATAACAGAGGTAAGGAACACTTATTGATTCAGAAAGCAGCACAAGATTTCCCTCATTCACTCTTCAGAGACATCAACAACACATCCAACAGTCCATTCTCCAAGCTTTCAACAATCTTTGATTAAGTGAAACATATCAGATATAGAGCGAGTCTCTCTTGGAGTGCATTAACCAACCCTCCTCCCCCCACCTCTCAATACAGAGGGTCGTATATATAGAGAAAATATCTAAGAAATATTTATTACAACAGATCTGAGGGAAATGAGTGCTTTAATTCATCTTATCTTGAAGTAAATGCATGAAATATTTATCTAAGTGTTGCGTTGGGGCAGCTACTTCAAAATGAGTAGGAATGTGTTCTTTGCTGTTATGCACTGGCCATTTATCATAACTGCGCATTGGTCTCTGATCCACTACTCTTGAATGGCTTTGATGTGCACTAATTGTGATTTGAGAGTCTCAAGTGGCTTCACCGCGTTCTTGGACTTTGATGGAGGCTTTTAATGTTCACCTGCTTTGATATTGTTGATCTGATACTCTTTGCCGCTTCACTGATACTCTTTGACATCACATTTAGCTTCATCTCCTTTGGTACTCTTTAACTGGTCAATTCGCTCCTTTCTACTTTCTTTCGGGAAAAATAACTGCTGCAAACCTGCGCTGGACTGAGGCTTTTCCATTTTGGCCATTTTTTCTTAGTGATGCATGATTAGTACTAAATGCTAATCGCGCATTGAAAATTGCCTCAGATTTTCATTAT
This sequence comes from Pinus taeda, assembly GCA_000404065.3. Taxonomy (NCBI): domain Eukaryota; kingdom Viridiplantae; phylum Streptophyta; class Pinopsida; order Pinales; family Pinaceae; genus Pinus; species Pinus taeda. The sequence goes on along the minus strand of APFE031180804.1, from coordinate 109,965 downwards.
GGGCTTCCTAAGCAGCAATTTCGCCTTTGCGTGCTTTTCTTTTGGCGGATGATGTCAGCATGATTTCAGGGATAGGACCCCGTATGGTGGGTGACGTGGCACGGGAAAAACTCCCATCCCCGGACGCTAATCATTGACAGGTTCGGAAGGGAACAAACCTGCCCATTGTAGATCTAGGGCACGGGCAATCGGACGGATGGCAAAACAGAGAAGGTGACAGAAGGAGAAGGGATGGGGCCTATATATATATATATATATGGTGTGGATTTTCATGAAACGTCGATCGCCAATATGCGATCGGCAACAAACTATCGGCGATGAACCATATCGGTAGCGCACATGAATGTTTTGTTTTGTCATAGCGAAACGCCGATCGGTGAAATCGTTGTCGGCCAAACCAATCGGGGGCACACTTATGCGTTGTTTTAATACACGACTCCCCTCCCGACTACGATATCGCATCGGAGGGGGTCCAATAGAACCCTTTTGCAATCGGAGCAAGGCCCAAGGTGAGTGATGAGGGTTTTTATGATTGGAAGCAGAATTTTTTGATGTTTGAAGGGATTTCAAGGCATGGGAAGGGGTCCGTTATGCATGAGAAGATGGTTTGAGGGGGGAAATGAGGGTTCTTGCTGAGTTTCAGATAAACTTAGCAATTCCCAAGTGTATTTATGGTTATATTTCAACCAGGGGAAGGGAATATGTATATAGGGGAGTTATTAACATAGCTTTAGTAGGGGAAGGGAAAATAGATAGGGAGTTACATAGCAGAATTAGTAGTCAACATGATAATGATGAGAAAAAGAGCTAAGTATGTAAATATTAGGCTATCAAGGAGAAGTAAAAGTTTGTGGGGGAAGTATGGACTTTCCTTGAGTAAAGCAGATGTTTACCAAGGCTACTAATATGAAGAATGATGAATCTGAGAGGTATCAAGCAGATCTTGACCTCTTTAGGGGAAGTTAGCGAGTGATTTGGGGAAGAGGAAGAAGGGGGGAGTTAGACATGCCTCACTTGAAGTCCTTTAAATGGAAAACTGCCTCCAACTTGTGATCTAAATAGATATGACACTTTGAAAACATGAAATGGATCACATAGCTTGATTTCTACAACCACAAAGCTACTTACCCAACCTACTTACCTAGCATTTTTTATTCTTTTGGTTTGGGTGCACTTGAATTAGCAAACCCAGCTTTTCAACTTTTTCTCTCTATCCTCCTATCTACATCTACACTTATTTCATCCAGGGGCTCAGATTAGGCTGTTGAGCACCCTTGCTTCTCTACCTATCTAAGAATCTGCCAAGATTAAGCTGTTTGGAAAGATAATGATTCTCTATATTCTATAACAGGAAATTGAAACCTAGGGAGACGAAGATTAAGTTGTTTGGACCTCCTTTTAACTGAAAATTCTTCAAAAATGGAATAACTCATCAAAATTTGAATACAACAGTGGAACTTAGGCTAGCACACTCTCATGGCATCCTTCCTTGGCCTTTTTAGCAAATATGGAGCATTGCAGTATGCATAGTACGACATATTTGGCATGTAAAAATGTCGATCATGAAAGATGATTAACTTGCTGTAGCAGGAGGCTAACAGTGGCTCCACTTGGGGATGGCTTTTCCTTGTGAAAAGCTAAGAACAACAGGTCAAACTGCCTTGATCTTCCATTATTGCTGTAGATTGAAACTTCTTAGTGCTGACTGTTAGATAATTGAAATTTTGGAGTGAGAACAACACTTTCCCTCAACTGAATCGCTTGTGAACTGTGAAGCACTGCCTGCTTTCTTCTGCGTGCTCTATCATTCGGACTGTTACATAAAAATGAAACAAAGTGCTGATATATACAAACATTTATGTACAGAAATAATGCCTTCAGGTGATTCTCAACAAAAGGGATCACGATAATGCTTTAAAATTCGGCCATTCACAGGGCCCTCTTCAGCTGTGCTGCCATCTATAGATTTTAGGAAATATGTGTTGTTGCCTTGCACATCACTGATAATGAATGGACCTTTCCAAAGAAAGTTGAATTTCGCGTGTTTGCCCTTGTCTTCTCTTCGCGAGTCCCACCTTAGAACTTTGCTGCCAGCACAGAAATCCTCAGCCTCATCTTTCTTATCAAACATCCTTTTGAGCTTCTCTTACAAAGTTTGAGCTCTGTCATACACTTGTTCTCTGGTTTGTTGAAGATGAATGGTTTGATTAATTCTTCTTTGAATGTCATTTGGTTCAGCCCTAATCTCCTGTAACAGTTTGATAGCAGGAATGCCCAAAGATGAAGGAAATCTGGTCTCCATGCCATATACTAGCTCATAAGGGCTCATCCCAATGGATCTCTTGGTTGAAAGTCTGTCTGCCCACAGGGCATTTGTGAGCTTCCTATGCCAATTATTTTTGTCTTCTTTTAGCACTTTCTTTATGATGTTGATGAGGCTTCTGTTGGATGATTTGGCCAAGCCGTTACCTTGAGGGTAGTAGGCTGTAGAGTGGCCCAAGGTAATGTGAAATTTATGGTAGAAGTTGATCATCTTTTTGGATTTGAAGGCAACAACGTTGTTAGTGATGATTTTCTCAGGGCAACCAAATCATGAAAGGATATTTCCCTCAAGGAATTGGATAATAGTGGAGTCATTGGCTTGCCTACATGGGATGGCTTCAATCCACTTGTGCTGGCTTGAAGAAGAGGGATGGATTTCTCCAATGAAATCAAGACCCCATCGTTGAAAAGGCTTTTCAGTTGAGATGGGCTTAAGGGGCAAAGGCATCAGTTTTCTTTTCCCTTCAAAGATTTGGCATTTATGGCAAGACATTACAAATTTTTTAACATCATCAAATAGGGAAGGCCAATAAGACCCAGCCTTTAGGATTTTATCAGCTGTTGATTTCCAATATAAGTGCCCTCCACAATCTCCTACATGAAATTCCTTGAGGACTTTGTCAGTTTCATCCAAAGTTAAGCAATTAAGCAAAATACCTTCATGATTCTTCCAAAACAAGGCACCATCTAAGACACAAAACTTTGATGCTTTCATCTTTAAAAATCTTTTTTGGTCCTAGACAATCTTGGGGGAGCACACAGGTTTAACAATACAAAGCAAATATCAACATACCATGGGGATTGTAAAAAGGTTTGACTGATCTATGGAGTCACCAGCTCCCGTTCATTGTCCAGTTGGTTAATGTCTAAGGCTTGAAAATTTGTTTCAGACATTAGCTTGGCTAAACCCTGTCCCTTTATCAGCTTGGTGGGTTTTATTTCAATGTCATATTCAAGAATGCTGGCAATCCACTTGCCTCTTTTGCCTTCCAGCCCCTTTTGAGTTAATATGTCTTTTACAACAGAGTTTGGGACATAGGCGATGACATGTGAATATAAAATATAAACTCTGAAGTCTTTAATGGCCTTCACAAGAGCATAAGCCTGCTTCTCCATGATTTGGTACTTCAAAGGAGCATCTCTAAGGGCTCTGCTGAAGAAAGCAATTGGCTTCTCATTTCCCTGGTCATCCTTTTGCAAAAGGACAACATCTATCGTGTGATCTGAAGAAAAGGAAAAGATGATAAAATCCTTATCAAACTATGGACTTGTGAGGATATGCGTTTGAGTCAAGGCAGCTTTGATACTCTTAAAGGATTGCTTGGTTTCAAGAGACCATTTTCCCTTGGCATCCTTCCTTAACATGTTGCTTAACAGTCTTATCAGTTCGACTAAATTTGGGATAAATCTCCTTAAGAAATTGATCTTTCCAAGGAATGCTTGCAACTCTTTTATGTTTCTTGGGTAGGGGATTTGGAGGATGGCTTGGATCCTTTTCGGATCAATTTTGATACCATCTTTTGAAATGATGTGGCCTAGCAAATTACCTTCCTCAAGGCCAAACAAGGACTTCTTGGGGTTCAATGAAATACCATATTTCCTACATGTCATGAAGATTTGCCTTAAGTGTCTGAGGTGCTCTCGATCAGATTTGGAGAAAGGGGTTAAGTCATCAAGATAGACAACAAGGAAATCATGTATTTCCTTGGCAAATGCAATATCCATTGCAATTTGAAAGGTGGCACCAGCGATCTTTAGCTCGAAAGGCATTTTAACATACTTAAATGTTCCCCATGGTGTGTTAAAGGTTGTCTTGTCTTGGTCATCCAGGTGAACAAGTATTTGATTAAAACCTAAGAATCCATCTAGAAAAGAGATTATAGATGACCCCACTACTCTTTGTAGGATATGGTCCATTTTAGGCAAAGGATAGTGGTCCTTTAGAGAGACTTGGTTTAAGTTTCTTAGGTCTACACACAGTTTGATCTCTCCTGATTTTTTCCTTGTGGGAACCAGATTGGATACTCATTCGGAAAATCTGATGGGTTCTATGATACCTACTTCAAGCATTCTCTTCACTTCCTTTTTAATAAGGGGAAGAAGCATAGGGTTAATTCTTCTAAGTTTCTGCTTGAATGGTTTTTGGTTTGGTTTTAAGGGAATGGTATGTTGGATCACTGAGGTGTCATAGGACTTCAAGTCCTCATAACTCCAAGAAAATACGTCTCGGAACTCTTTGAACAAATCCACATACTTTGTTTTTTGATCAGGTGGCAGATTTTTGGACAATTTAATCATTTTGGGCTTCTCTGTTGTCCCTATGTTGTGTTCTTCTATAACAACATTTAATGGCTCCATTTTTGGCTTTTTCGGCACATCATTATTATCAAACATGTCTTCTAATGGAGTGAGGCCAGTAGGCAAAAAGTTATCCTTTAGATCAATGAACTCAACCTCTGCTTTGGCTGTTTCATCTAAATGCATTTGTTTCAGCTCTTCTATGTTCGCATTGTCAAAAACAGTTGGGTTAAAGATTTGTTTTGCTATTGCAGCTGTTACAACATGCTGATTTTCATTTGTTTGTTGTTGGGAATCGTTCATGGCATCCATGTCAATGTTTGAATTTGAAAACTCATGCTCAAGAGTGAGGAAATTGTTAATCTGAGCATCATTTTCAAACACTTCCCAATCTTTAATATTGTTAGGGACAGCGGGCCTATGTTTTATCTCAGCAGTGAACTGGTGATTTGGCTCAAAGGGAAGCTTGCATGTACTAGCAAAAGTGGCTAGGTTGTGTGCGTGTATGTTATGGCTTCTAGAAATCTTAGCAAGCTTAGATTTGGTGAAGGAATTGAGTATTTTTGTGGCAGCAGTCCTATAAGCTCTCAACCTATTGTCATTGGTAATAAAGTTGCCTTTCATTTGTTGTATGATTAAATCAGAGTCACCTAGAATGGAAACTTTTGCAGCCCCAAGAGCTTTGAGGAGCTTAAGGCCTAAAAGGAGGGCCTCATACTCTGCCATGTTGTTGGTGCATTTGAAATTCAATCTATAGGCATGACCCTCTGCATGGTTGTTTTGGGTATTATGGATCCAAACTCCTGCTCTTGCTCCTAGCTTATTTACTGAACCGTCAAACTCCAAATACCACAGGATTTCTTGGTCTTGGCTAACATTGGGAGTTGGAATCATTATCGGAGTGGGCATATTTGGATTTCCTGTTTCGGGAGGTTCTCTTTGTCTACTGGTTGCATTGTTTGTTTTGCCAGTTTTTTGGGTATGGGTAACCGATTCCTCACATACACATGCTCCTTGTTCTAAATCCGAAGGCTTATCACCAGTTGGGGGACGATCATCATCATTGAACAAAATAAAGGAATCCATATCAGAATGGATTGAGTAAATGGGAAAGTTTTGGGGCTTTTCCTCACTACTCACCACATACTTCATCAGTGTTTCTCTATACAGTCTCGTTGGTTACCCAAAGACTGGAATAGTGGTGTAAGAGAGGTCTAATTGAAGGGATCCTTTGAGTTTTACTCCCTAAGATCTTGATAAGAGCATCCCATATTTTGGTGGAATGTCAGCAACCACCATGTCCATTAGTATTGTTTTGTTGGGATATTGGACTAAAGACACACATAGATCTTTGATTAAGCCTAAACCCTTGACCTGACTTGAGTCAAAGGAGAAAAGGTCTTTGTAGGGTCTTGTGACATCAAGGTTTAGCTTTTCCATTACAGCTTTGGGCATAAGATTGTGTGAGGCCCTGAATCAAACATAGCATTGTGCAAAACTTTGTCATGTATATGTAGGCTTACATAGAAGGGCAGAACAGCTCCATATGTTGGTTTTCCATTAACCTCGGGACTGAATAACAACTTAGGTGTATCATCTAAAACATTGACATCATCCTTGATCCCTGGAATCTGAAGTGATCTTTGGATTTGTTGCCTATACACGTCATGTTTGGAAAGCTCAGAGAGGGGGATGGAAATCTTAAGTTTACTTATTTCTGCATTTAAGTTAAATGGTTTCTCCAATGGAGTCTTTGTGTTGGTAGTGGCAGATTTTCCCCTTTCAAGTGTATTTTCTGCGTTTTCTTCTTGGTTATCAGCGCTATGGTGAGTGACACCTGGCAGTATTTCTGTCTTGGGAAGGTTTTGCGGAATACTGTTCAAATCTTCTTTTGAGGGAGAAGATAGGAAAGGCTGATCATTAGAGGGTTGCTTGTCGGTTATGTCTTCCATAGTTACTTCCTGCAGGTTTGGGATAGTCTCATCAGCCGGTTCTGTAATAACAACCTTGCCTTTAATCTTTTTGGCCTCTTTTGTTTCCTTTTGTTTGACGGGCTCGGGCACATCAATTGTTCTAGTCCTCAGTTTATATTGCGTGTGCACCTCATACACAGCAGAATCATAGCCTTGTTTGAAGTCAAAAGACTCTCCGGTATGAGTCTGAAATTGATTTACATCATGGTAGTCTTGGTCTTCTTGAGTCGAAAAAATTTGTTGCTCATTTTTCAAATCTATCATGTTCATGTGAGTCTCCTTTGTTGGCTCACTGGATGTGGATGCTTCTGTGTAGTTTTGTTGGAAAGGAGGTCTTATATCACGGTCGGGCTAGACCTACTAGCGTTTGTGTTCTAAGTTTTCCTGAAATTTGGGTTCCTTATGGTGTTGGGTTGTTGTCCTTCCCATGATGATTTCCTCTCAACGCTCTCCACTCTATCTCCCAACCTGTACATGCCATTGATAATAGCATCTAGTTTGTGGTCTAAGGCTGAGGGTTTTTCCTTGAAGGTGGTTCTTCTTTCGGTTCTAGCTTTGTTTCTTTTGGCAATTAGGTTTGCTTCCACACTAACAACAACATTTTGCATGTCTGCAAGGCTTTGAGGGGCTCTTTCCCTTAACTGATAAGCCATATCGGTATCAAAACCATCAGGGAATTTATATAAAGCAAGATTAGGTGGGGGCCTAAGGTTCTGTGGGATTGCATTGTAAACATTGTTAAACCTTGCACAGTAGTTTAACATTGCGTCTTGAGGGCCTCTTTTAATGGTGTCATATTCAGACAGTATGTGCAAGGGGTCTTTCTTCTTTTCCCATCTGTTGATAAATGACTAGTATAAGGCTTCTGGGTCTGCTATGGAGTTGGCTGGGAGTGCTCTAAACCAAGGCCTGACATCACCTGTCAAACTTTGGACAAAAATCTTCATTCTCACAGCATCATCGTTAATCTCATAGCTCTCAAAGTAATCCTGCATTTTCTTTGTATGCTAAAGGGCCGTGTAGGCACTTGTGCCATCAAAATAAGTTATTTTAGTCTGGTAATCCTGAGGCATAGCCCCGTGATTTGCAGGTAGTTGTAAAGGGGCATATCTATTAGCCATATTCACAGGGATAAGTGGAACAACAAGGATAAGTGGAACGAATAGAGCAACTGGGATAATAGGAGTAGTAGTGGCGGTATGAGTAGTGAACGGGGGTGTGGGCGAGGTGCTTGGAGAGGTGAATGATGAAGTAGGGGATGAACAGAATAGAACTTTGATAGGGGTTGGAACACTGCTTGGCTAAACTTTCTCAGGACTAGAGTCAGCTAAATCCTCTCTTCGTTCTAGCTTCCTGAGGTTTCTTGAGATTAAATTTGGATTTTCAGAAGTGGCTGGGGGCTTTGGGTCCGGATTTGACCTTATATAACGTAACTTCTTTTTGGGAGCCAACTTCTAGCTTGTTTTGTTGAGGAGTTTTCTAAGAATATCGGTTAAATAAAAACTTTATTAAAGGTCAGATTTTTCCTCAGCGGAGCTGTCGCACTGGACTTGTGATATTATCTGAGGATGTTCCCCAGTGGAGTTGCCATTATGTTGACACTCAGGTTGTCCCTAAGCCCTTGAAAGAGATACGACCGAGGTAACCACAAACCAATCTTTGGATTACAGGTTCTAGCCTACCAGTAATCAGAGAGGGCTCTCTCTTAATGATTTTAGCTTTGTTGATGATGATTTTAGGCTAGTTATTGGGTTCAAGGGGATTTTTTTTGTGTTTGGGTGGAAGGAGGATGCTTTCAAGTAGAGAGGCAATGCATAGTGTGACAAGTTTCAAACCATTGGGCATGGAGTCGTGGAGTAAGGCTGCTGGTGCATTTTCTTGGTCACAAGAGGAAAAAGGGGCAAGGTAGCTGCTCATGAAACAATACTTAAGGTAAATGAAGATGGATTGCAAGCTAAGAAATGAGAGGCAACAAAGAATCACTCAATGAGGTTAGCAGAAGGAAGATAAATGAGCTCTACCTAGGAGCAGCTAAGAATTCCTAGTTAACAGTCATTCATTGTGAAATAGAGCAAATATGAGCCATAACGAATCCGTATTTATGCCTAAATCAAGAGGAAAACATTAAGAAGCCACAGAAACTGAGCATAGAGTGCAGGTAAGCAAATTCTAAACCAAACTTTCGTTCTGTGACTTGAGCATATGTGAAATTGAAATAACAGAGGTAAGGAACACTTATTGATTCAGAAAGGAGCACAAGATTTCCCTCATTCACTCTTCAGAGACATCAACAACACATCCAACAGTCCATTCTCAAAGCTTTCAAAAATCTTTGATTAAGTGAAACATATCAAATACAGAGCGAGTCTCTCTTGGAGTGCATTAACCAACCCTCCTCCCCCCACCTCTCAATACAGAGGGTCGTATATATAGAGAAAATATCTAAGAAATATTTATTATAGCAAATCTTAAACAAATCTGAGGGAAATGAGTGCTTTAATTCATCTTATCTTGAAGTAAATGCATGAAATATTTATCTAAGTGTTGCATTGGGGCAAATTCTTCAAAATGAGTAGGAATGTGTTCTTTGTTGTTATGCGCTGGCCATTTATCATAACTATGCATTGGTCTCTGCTCCACTGCTCTTGAGTGGCTTTGATGTGCATTAACTGTGATTTGAGAGTCTCAAGTGGCTTCACCGCATTCTTGGACTTTGATGTAGGCTTTTAATGTTCACCTGCTTTGATATTGTTGATCTGATACTCTTTGCCACTTTAGTGATACTCTTTGACATGAAATTTGGCTTCATCTCCTCTGATACTCTTTAACTGGTCAATTCTCTCCTTTCTACTTTCTTTCGGGCAAAATAACTGCTGCAAACCTGTGCTGGACTTAGGCTTTTCGATTTTGGTGATTTTTTCTTAGTGATGCGCGACTAGCACTAAGCGCTAATCGTGCATCGAAAACTGCCTCAGATTTTCATTCCGGGCTTCCTAAGCAGCGATTTCGCCTTTGCGCACTTTTCTTTCGGCGGATGACATCAGCATGACATCAGCTGTGGGACCCCGTATGGCAGGTAACGTGGTAGGGTGACGTGGCATGGTGATGTGGCACGTGATAAACTCCCATCCCCGGATGCTAATCATCGACAGGTTCGAAAAGGAACAAACCCGCCCACTGTAGATCTAGGGCGCAGGAAATCAAACAGATGGCAGAGCA
>APFE031180804.1:52478-98733 GCA_000404065.3 Pinus taeda | reverse complement strand
CTCCTTTTAACTGAAAATTCTTCAAAAATGGAATAACTCATCAAAATTGGAATACAACAGTGGCACTTAGGCTAGCACACTCTCATGGCATCCTTCTTTTCCCTTTTTAGCAAATATGGAGCATTGCAGTATGCATAGTACGACATATTTGGCATGTAAAAATGTCGATCATGAAAGATGATTAACCTGCTGCAGCAGGAGGCTAACACTTTCCACACATTCCATATTATGAAACTTGGCAAGAGATCCCAAGCAGAGTTAAGAACTTCATTATCCGAACCATAATTCCTCCAATTGTTTAGGGTGTTAGTGATACTATCTTTATCTCTGTCGGACTGACTGAAGATGTTGGCAAAAGAATCCCATAACCTGGAGGTGAAAATGTAGCTATTGAGAAGATGTTCCATTGTCTCATCTTGTGCTGCACAGAGTTGACATCTATAAGGCCCTAGTATACCCCTTTTTCTAATATTTTCCCAGGTTAGTATTTTCCTATGGTGAAGCAACCACATAAAGAGTTTGATCTTTGTCCAGCTTTTGCTCCTCCACAGTTTTTGCCAAATGCTGACCGAGCCTTGGGAGTCCAGCCCTAGGAGAATATCTTTTGCTTCCTTGATATTGAAGTTGCCCTCTTTGCTGTTACCCCATCTTAGTTGATCCCGCTCTTCAGTGACAAGAATCATCCTTTTATCCATCATCCCTTTTAGGGTCTCTGCTCTGCTGTTGAGGGTGCTATCCTCTCTGCCATCTATTTTCTTCGATGTTCTCCATTTACCTATATTGTGAGCATTATCCCAAAAGTCTTTTACCTTTACTAAACCTTGGTTGTCTGTCTCTTGCTTGAGGCCCAAAAATTCCTCTTTCAAGAGAATTGGTTCTTGTTGCCATTTATCCTCCCAGAATAGTGCCTGATCTCTATATCTGATTTCCCAGAAACTATTTTTTTGAACCACCTTTCTATTCTCCCAGGCCTTATTCCATATGGGAGAGCCATTCATATTCCTAAACATTCTTATTAGCTCAGAATAGTGCCAGGAGATGGCATATTTTTCCTTCCAGATTCTTTTCCATTGAGCCTTGGGATCCTTAACCCACCGCCACCAAAGCTTGGCCCCAAGAACATTATTGAGAATCTCTAGATCATCCAATCCTAGACCTCCTTGGTTCTTAGGTTTATAGATCTTTTCCCATGACACTAAAGCCCATTTTTTCCTTGTTTCCTCCTTGCCCCAAATAAAGTCTCTTTGTATAGTACTAAATTGCTGTAAGGCTCCTTTTGGCACTAAGAGAACTGATAGCATAAAGATTGGGATAGCTTGGAGCATAGCCTTTGTAAGGACCAATCTACTAGCCAGATTTAAAGACCCGAATGTCCATTTTTTGACCTTATCTTGGATATTGATTATTAATGGTTCCCATATGCCCTTATGTAAAGGTTTGGACGTTAGAGGAACTCCCAAATACTTAGAGGGGAGGGACTCTCTTTGAAAGCCAAGAATTCTAGAAACATTTCTCTCAATGGTAATGTGGGTGTTAAAGATTTTTTTTTTTTATTTGGTAAGATTGACCTCCATACATGTAGCCATTGCAAAGTCATTAAAAATTTGTTTGTAAGCCAACGCTTCCTTCACTGTGGGAATTCCCTATAACATGGTATCATCTACAAACTGTTGATGGGTGAGGACTTGACCATTCTCCCATAATTGGAGTCCTCGAATTCTGCCCGTTACCTTGGCATGCTTAATGGACCGCCCCAACCCTTCCATCATGAGGATGAAAAGAAAAGGAGAGAGCGGATCCCCCTGTCTGAGTCCTCTAGAAGGAAGAAAAATTTCAGAGGGAGAACCATTAACTAAAATTGAAAAGCTGGAGGAAGTCACCAGGGCCATGACCCATCTGATCCAATTATGATCAAAACCATACGCATTGAGCACTTTCTTGATATATGTCCAGTTTACTTGATCATAAGCTTTGGATATGTCTAATTGCATTATCATACCCACTTTCCTTTTATTGGTTAACGAGTGAACTACTTCGTGATCTTGAATGATGTTATCTAGAATTTCTTTGCCTTCCATGTACCCAGATTGTTCCCTCGAAACCAATGTAGGTAGCAAAGGTTTGAGTCTATTGGCCACTACCTTGGAAATTATCTTGTATACTACATTGCATAAGGCGATGGGTCTGTATCTCTCTGTCGTTTTAGCATTATCTTGCTTTGGAATTAAGGCAATGAAGGAGGTGTTGAGAGCTTTCAAAATAGTTCTATTCAGCCTAGAATCTTCCACTACCCTCACAATGTCCTTTTTGACAATGTTCCAACAATCTTTGAAGAAATCCACATTGAATCCATCCGGAGCTAGAGATTTTCCATTTTTCATTTCCTTAAGTACCTCACTGACCTCCCTTTCTGTTACCGGTCTGTTTAGATTACTGTTGTCCTCTCTGGAAACCAACTTAGGGATGTGTTTAGTGAAGTATTTGATGAAAGGTTCCCTTACTAAGGAGTTTTCCTGGGCAATACCTCGGAAGTGTCTTACTAACACAGCTTCTATATCCACATGGGATTGGTGGTTCTTCCCATCCTCGTCCTTGATGGAAGAGATCCTATTATGAGTCTTATTGGCTATGGTGGATCTGTGGAAAAATCTAGTGTTGCGCTCTTCCCATCCTCGTCCTTGATGGAAGAGATCCTATTATGAGTCTTATTGGCTATGGTGGATCTGTGGAAAAATCTAGTGTTGCGTTCTCCTTCCTTTACCCATTGAACTCTAGATTTTTGTTTCCAAAAAATTTCCTCTTGTTTATACAACTTTTCCCATTCTTGATGATGTTTCTCTACTTGATCATTTTTTCCTTATCAAATCCTTCCTTGATCAAAGCTTGGTTGAGCTTTAGGATTTTGTTTTCAACCACTTTCTTTCCTGCCAAAATATTTCCAAATTCATTCTTGTTCCATTCTTTTAGACTCATCTTAATGTGCTTTAATCTTTTGCGTAGCATGAACATTGTAGATCCCTAAATATATAAGTCTTCCGTCCACCATTTTTCAATGTTACTGCTAAAATCTGGGTGTGAGAGCCATACATTTTCAAATCTGAAAGGTCAGTTTCTTGGGGTACCTATGCCTTTGATCTCCATTTAAATCGGCCAGTGATCTGAGCCTCCAAAGGATAGAATTTCTGCCATTATTTCCTTGTCTAAAAGCATGAGATCCTCAAAGATTATGATCTATCTAACTTGGAGGCTACCTGGGAGTCCCCTCCTCTTTTATTATTCCATGTGTAGAAGCCATTGTTTGTCTCAATGTCAACAAGCTTCACATCTTATGAAAAGATTTGGAAGGTTGAGGAATCTTTATTTAGAGCTCTAGTGCCCCCCTTTTTCTCCGAGAGAGATCGAATTATATTGAAGTCTCCTCCTATGACCCAGGGTAATGCTTGACATCTGGCTCGGAGATCCACCAAGGAGTCTAAAAACCGAATTTTGTCATCTAACCTTTAGGGGCCATGAACATTCATTACTAGGTAAGTGTCCCTGTCTCCTACAGGTTGTGTGACCACTGATGAATAATTCCTTGTTGCCTTCGCATCAATTATTCCAATCTGTTGGGGATTCCAGAGAGTGAGGATGCCCCCTACTTTGTTTTCATCTTTAACTTCTAGAAACTCAAATCTATTGAGCCATTTACTATGTGTTTGTCTCAATTTTTGAATGGAGAATTTCGTTTCTAGGAAAAAAATTATATCCGGGGTTGCTTGCTGCATTCTGTTATTCAGAAATATCTATTTTCTCTTAGTGCCTAGACCTCTAATATTCCAAGTTGTGAACTTCATGATTAAATATTGGTAAAGGAGTAACTAGTTAGATCTTTGATCTTACCTGAGTCTACCATGAGCTTTCCACATTCCATCAAGAGCTCGTTCTGCTTTTTCCTGCCTCTTTTTTTTCCTGGATTTCTCAGTGCTAGCCCTGGAGTCGTTTTGACTGCTTTCCCCCCTTCATTTCTCTATCTTTCAGTGTTTCTTCCTTCCTCCAAACCCTTGGCCTGAGTTTACCATAGGAATAACTGCTGTATTCTATTGTTCTTTTCTTGTGGTAGCGATTCTACCCCGCCTGAAGTTCCTTGATTCAAGAACCCTTCTAGATCTAGGTTTTCTCTGTCCAGAATCTCCTATAGTTCATTGTCTTCTGTTTCCATATCACTATGGTTCATTTCCTGATCCATTTCCAATTCTGAATCACTTATCATGTTTCCCTTCTGTTCTTCATTTTCTTGTGTGTGGTCATTTTCTGCTCCCTTATCCTTCTTTTCATTACCTTCCTTCATTACTTGATCTTCTACTGCTATTTCTTAATCCTCTTCAAGAACCTGGAACTGATTTTGACTAGCCTTTTGTCCTCCCGCTTGGTGTTGATTTGGCCCTTTTTTGCCACTTTTTCCTTTAGGAACTACTGTGTGAAAACTATCTGTGTCTTTCGTTGTGTTAGTATTTCCTTTGGTTTCTGCTTTAGTGAGAGGGCAGTCTCTTAGAAGGTGCTCGTGTTCATCGCATCTATGGCATCTAAATGGAATATGCTTGTAGTCTACTGTCTACACACATTCCTCATTGTAAACCTCCAAGATGACTTCATCCGAGAAAGCTCCACACAGATCCTTGCAAAGGATGTATATTTTCCACTCATTGTGGCTTCAACAGCTTTGATGAACCTCCCTAATTTATTGCCTATGGCAGGTAGGGATTCTATTTGCCAATAATCAAGAGGTAGAGAATAGAGTCTTACCCAAACCAAGACTGAAGTGAAAGTTTCCTTCTCCGGAATTAAATTCATCATCCATGGCCTCATGTAGAGCCCTGCTGCTGCATAAAAGTAGGGCCCGCCTTCAAACACTCTATCTTTATCCTCAATATTGGTGAACACTACAGTGAAGAAACCCTTGGAACCTAGGTGAAGATCAATGCTTCCTTTAGGCTTCCAGTGGTATTTGATCCAAGTTTGCAATGCTTTTTCAATGGGCCATAACCCCATGAATTTGCATATGATTGTGTAAGTCTGCATGTGCTTCCTGTGCACCTGCAATGCTTGATTATTTAATACCACTCTAGGAGTGATTTTAGCCTTGGGTTTGCACGATCTCTTCTATTTTTTGTCTTTTGTTCCCTATTTTTTGTCAGTTTCCTCTTTGTCTTTTGTGCTTTCCTTCTCCTTCGAAATGGAACCATCTATTTCCTCTTCCCTATTTCTCCTCCCTTCCTCATCGTTACCTCTGCCTCTATCTGGCGGTTTCTTGTGTTTGTTTTCCGCCGCCTCCTTGTAGGAGGGAGTAGATATCCCTTCTCTATGCCCATCCATGTGGAGAATCCCTCAGAGAACCAGAACCCTGGTTGCTTCTGCTGTGCTCCTGTTCTCGTTCCAGCTCACCCCCCGACTAAACTTAGATATCACCAGACCATATGCTACTTTGTAAATATCACTTTGAATGTGCCCATCCATTAAATCACAAGAAAACTTCTTCTGGGAATATTTCACTAACAATAATGCTTTTCAATCAACTGAAAAATCCATCAGTGAGCATATTGCTAGTCTCTTGGAAAGGGCCTCTACAACAAATTTTTTCTTTCCCTTCATATACTAAATGTCGAATTCATACACATGTATCTTTATTACCCACTTTTATTGCCTCTTGTTCAAGTCTTTCGACTCCAGGAAATACCACAAATTATTGTGGTCAGTCCTTACCATGATTGCCACCAACAAATGTTGCATAATTTTTTTTAAAGCATGCTTGGTGACAAACATCTCCTTGTCATAAATGGAGTAGAGCCTCTTTGGTCCCTTGTTCTTTTGACTCTCAAATGCTATCAAATGTTTTTTCTACATCAAGATAACTATTATACCTTCTCCCTAAGTATCACACTCAATAAAAAAGGGTTGAGGTGAAGTTAGGTAATGCCAAAACTAGGCAAGAGCTCATCATCTCCTTGAGCTTGTCAAATATCTGTTGAGTTCTTGTTCAATAAGTAGCCATTAATAAAGCACCTATAGTAACTAAACAATCCCATGAATCCTTGTAGCTCTATAAGGGTCACCGATGTTGTCCAATCTAATTATATGGCCTAGATCATCTCCTAATATAGATATAGACCCCATGGATTGATGATTCATATATTTAAAAGTGACTTGGCTTGTAGAAATATGTTCAAGTGTGAATGATTAATTTTAAAACCAACTTTAAGTGTGAAATTAACTTAAATCAAAGCATAAAGGACTGAAAGAAGTTGCAATAGAGAAATAAAGAGAATATATTGGAGAGGATAAAATAGGAACAACAACCAATTGATAACGGAGTTCTTCCAGTGTGGACTATGTCTCCAGGTCTTACGTCCAAGGGAGTGGCCTCTTTATTAATGCTCCGATTTTTTTATTACAAAGTAATTGTACCTCCAAAACCTGCAACATAATTGGGCTCTCTATTATGGAAGTGGTTTCCAAATACCACTCAAAGTCTCCTTTGGTTGTTGCAAATTTGAGCTTCAAAACACCACTTGCTTACAAAAATCATAGGCTTAAACACAACTTAAAATCTCTCAACTATGTTAACCCCTAACATTAGAATCATGTGGCATGGTGGTAAATTATTTTAATATATATAACTTTGGGGGTCTGTAGCCCAAAGTTGCATGCACAGAGATTTTACCCCCAACAAACTATATTAGATGTATTACCAACCAAAAATGGTATGCACCTCAACTAACATTATCCCACGTGTTGCATAAGCTATAATGTTACAATAGTTCTAATTGATGTATTGGTTGGCACTGGTAACAAGGATCGTTTGTTATGGGAGATTGTAATGTAAAGCTCATGACTTTACCTTATATGGAACCCATTATAACGAAGACTAAAATATAGTTTATCATGATTCCATTCCAATGGCTATTCGTTGGTCTAACTATGAAGTCATTGTGCTTGCTTCCTAAAGGTTAGGGGTTCAATTCCCCATCTAGACATTCCATTATAGTTAAGCCCATTTTTTTTCCAATTGAGGTACCACATGGCACCATGTGATTAGCCCACGCGTCATCTCAGAGTTGGCCCACTTAACATAAAATCATTAATTTTCCTCATCAGCCTTGCCATGTTAGTTGCTAAGTTAGCTTGCCATATCATCCACGCAATCAACAGCTATGCCATTTGTCTCTTCCAAAGACCGTATGACCTGCCATGTGTCACATCTGTCCTTTTTGCTTGTTTTCACAAATATTTAGAATGCAATAACTTTCTCATATGAAGTCATTTTTGATATTATTCAAGTTGTGTTGGAATTTTCTCATTGATCTCTATGACATTGTTTTCATTAGATTTTGGTAAATTTCAATTTTATACCTTTTTGGATCCTCCCAAATCATTCCTCCCCTGGAGATACGATTGAACCTCCAAAAAGTTCTTACTCAGACACCATGTGCGAGAACTATCTTTCCACTTCCTTGATATCTATCCACCTTGTTTTGTGTACATAGACCATGAAAATCAATTGCATAACAAATATGAGAACTGAAAGCATATTATTAATCATTTTAATTTTCCCAAATCCATCTGCATTCATTACTTCAACCACTACTCATGCATTATACATTAACAACAATAAAAAATACAAACATGTTAATGAAAATGAACTAACAACATGTTTGATCCTCTTGATAATCTCACACAACAAAATATCATGTTACAACATTTATATTCCCTGAAACACAACATAGTTAGATTTATATGCAACCACTTCATTCCCATGCTTCAAAACCCATTCTTTATCCACCTTTGCATACATAAGAAAAAATGTCTTGCTCGCATTGATGCGGTTCTACAACTTCCTTGTGGTTACTAGTGAGATATCATCTCATGTGATGAGATTGAGAAATGTACGCAGTTCCATCCTTAAAAAGGTAATACCTACTTTCTTTGCTAAAGTAGATACCTTTCCTTCAATCAAGTAAGGACTTCTAAGCATAATTTGACAAATATCCAATGGAACCACATATAGTTCAACCTCATCAAAAGTTTATATGTAATAGAAATCCTAAGCTTAAAATTTTCATTTACTTGCATCTTAGCATTATCAAATACGCATTCAAGAGGATAAGATTTACAATGCAATGTTGTTTCATGTTTATCTTCTTAACAACTACCTTAGATATCAGATTGGCTTGAGAACCATTGTTAAACAAGGCATCAAATTTTACATGTCTAGTTACCACCCTTGTGCGAAATATTTCATTACTTTTTCTTGTATAAATAGAAGGTGAAAAAGAAGAAAGAGAACCAACATGTGAAGTTCATATACCTTTCAAACCAATAGCTATAATTTATGTCTCGTTACAATATTTCAATGCCATATTGTATTGGATTGTTGTTGCCACCTTCCGGTTTCCTTTCCTATCTCAAAACTGCTTAGGCCCCAACTTCAGATGTGGTCTCTAACAATGATCATCATCATGCCCCCCTTTCTTGCAATGGGAGCAAGAAAAATTTTCATTGCCATTCTTCACATAAGTTGTTATCTTTGGATTCTCCTTTCCTTTTCCTTCGTCTTCCTTCCACTAGATGGCCTCCATGGAGACTCCACGACCATATTTACCTACATTGATGTAGATCACTTGAACACATACCTCATCTAGGTTAGATTTAATAGAAAATTAGTATTATGTATATACCCATGCAAACTACTAATGTATTTAAGGAGAGTCTCATGAGTGTTTAGTGGAATGTTTAAAGCCAATGCCTTTTTCATAAACTCCTTAGTGAAAATTTTCACACTTTGGCCTTTACGCTTCCATATAGTTAGCCATTCTATGATATCCTTTTGGCTATGTGCTAAGGGATATAATTTCTTTTTCAATGCTAAGGTAAATTCAAACCATGAATAAAGAGTTTTACCTTCCTGAAGCATAGATTTCCACCATATTAGTGCAATATCTTCCAATCGAAGAGAGGCTAATTGAATTTCTAGTTTGTATTCAATGATCTACTGCACAAAGTAATAAAATTCCAATTCGTGAATCCAATTACCAAGCCTTTTAGCATTGAGCTTGTCATCATAACTTGGCAAGTCGAATTTGAGATCCAAGTTAAAAAATGGCTTCTTTGAAGCAACCTTTCCATGTGGATATGGAGGAGGATA
This sequence comes from Pinus taeda, assembly GCA_000404065.3. Lineage (NCBI taxonomy): Eukaryota > Viridiplantae > Streptophyta > Pinopsida > Pinales > Pinaceae > Pinus > Pinus taeda. Next base: position 89,552 of record APFE031180804.1, on the reverse strand, counting down.
ATTGTAATGTCTTCGACCCCAGCCGAGAAACACATAGGGGCTTCATTGGGGGAGAAATACCATACCACGTGCATTCATATTGGGGGATATATATTGAGGAAAAAATGACATATATATTGAGCATATAATAGGGGGTAAAGGGTTTTTATATTGGCGGGTATAAAGAATGGAGCTCCAAGTTATGAAAAATATAAAGGGGTATAAAAAATGTTAATGAAAAAATGGATACTTGCAATATCTAGTGAAAGTCAGGGTTTTTTAAATTGGTAAGTTGTATTGGGTTTGTATTGGTGGGGGTTAAATAATGTGATTTTTAGAGGTATTTTACAATATAGTCAAATTAAGGGTATTGTTTTGTACATCATGAATTCATGTGCTATGTCAGAGGTTAATTCAGTGAAGCCCCCATGGAGAGACACCACTCATCCATTACTGCATAATTATAATTAGATTAATATCAGAAAGCATACACACATAACTCAACCATAATTTTTACCCTGTGTTGAGTGAATAAAATTAAGATGAACGCAAAAAGACATGTCACGAATGCATTATTTTTTCACACATGAATTATAAAGGCATAATAATGGAGCGGAAAAAATGTCTGCAATTTTTGCCTTATGCATTGATTTAACCAGAATAAAATGGGTAGACTTAGTAAGATTATCCACTACCACCATTATGGAATCATGGCTTCTTTTTATTCTGAGAAAATTGGTAATAAAATCAACTGATACCACCTCCCACATCCACTCAGGAATGGGAATTGTTTGAAATAAACCAACTAGGTGTTGAAGCTCATCCTTCACCCACCACAGTCAGTACACCTGACTATATAATTAGTCACTTCCCTTTTTAATATCGTCCAATAAAATTGCTTCTTGACCATTGTCAAAGTTTTATGGTATCCATGGTGAACAACATGTGGCACCCTGTGCATTTCCTATAAAATTATATGTTTCATCATTGGCGAATTTGGCATATAACTGTAGAAATTCCTTGTATATTCAAACTGCATATTGTAATATGCTAAAACAATTGAATTGAATCTAATCTACTCATCAGAGGAAAGAATTAATGATCGATGAAATCATGAAGCATATAAGAGAAAGAATTCAATCACACATAACACAATGATTTTTTGGGGAAATCCACATCTAAAAATCCATGCTATATGTATATTGCATTAATCAGAAAATATTATAAGATTGCAATGCTTTTCTCAAGCTTGAGAAACCTCTGCACTATCTTTATCAATCTCACTACTTACCAGACAAACTCAATCCAATACTTAGAAAAATTAGTGCTTGCCCAAGTCCCTATTTCCTTGCACTATTCCTCAAGGAATTAGTCCCTATTTAATGGGGAAATTCCACAATTATGAATTGTGTAATCCTCATAGGCATTTCTCTAATTACATGCACCAACGATTTATTTTAGACGAGTTTAAAACTGGTAGTACATTGTCCCTAAACTCCAATCTCAACTGGGTATTTCTCTAATTTGACATGGATGAGTTAATTATGAGTGAATCTTTAGTTTATTGGTTGATCACTGTAGCCAACACCACATTTCACTTCAGGCAACTCCCCACTATTCGATAGGAAACACCCCACTATTTGATAGGAAACACTCCACTACTACAAGTTACACCCCACTACTGCAAGTTACATCCCACTACTACAAGTTACACTCCACTACTACAGGTTACACCCCACTACTATAGGTTACACCCCACTATTGGACCTACCACTAATTCCTCCATCAGTTGGAACTAGTTTAACTGAATTTAACTCGGTTAGACTCAATTAAATAATTAAAACTCAAAATAAACTCAACTAGTGCTCCTAATTGTAGGAGACACTTTACATGACTCTAGTTAACCCTCAAATCGAATTAAATAATCTAAGTAAGTCAAACTAACTTAGTTAACTATTACAAGTTATCATGATATGTAGAATTACAATTGTATTCCCAATTTAATGAAAGGAAAAATTAAATTAGGATTTTTTCTTGATGCTATTTTTAACATTTCTTGTTGTTATTTTCAGTGCTCCCTCTCAACAAGAAAGGAAATGACATCTATCCCAATCCAGTACCTTTGGAATGTTCTGCATGAATCTCTTATCATCTTTTATAACAGAAAGTTGATTCAGTTTATTTTGTTTCAATGTTTTTTTGGGTTGCAGTAGCAACAACAAATCAATGGGAAAAACCATGTTGTTGTTGACTCTACTACTAATCCTCCTTCTCTGATTGCAAGTCTACTCTACACTCCTCAATATCTGATTGACACTAATCCTCATGCTACTAAATATTTTGGGCCCCTGTAGCAACGATAATGATCCATCAGACAAACACACCTCAATGGACCTTGCCGAATTTTTGCAAATCTTGGGACTATTTCTTCACATCACCCCACATCACACTAGGATGTATAATTGCATGCAAAGCGAACTATGGTCTACTCATATTGTTGCTGTTAATTCTCTGTTACTGCTTCTGCACTCTTGTTGCAACTACTACAATAATGAGTATGATCTCCCCATATCTTGAAGTACTAGCTTCCATAGGGCTGCTCCCTCTAAAACTAGACTCCGTCTGACTCTTGATCTCCCTGTGGGAAATATATATGGTCCTCAATCTATCAATGCTAATGATCAAAACTCCTTTTTATGTCACTAAACATTGGCTCATTGATATTCCTATTAGAAGCCTTCTGGATCCATTAAGAAGTCCACAAATAGAGTCTTCTAGATCTATCCCGAATTAGAGCTCCATCAATCTGCAATTCGAAATTCCTGATCTAGTGTGAATCCTTCTATGATACCATGTAGAAATTTCTACAAATATAGCTCTTATACCATGTAGATATTTCTACAAATCTGCCTTTGATACCATGTAGATATTTCTACAAACGTAGCTCTGATAACACGTAGAAATTTATACAAATCTAGCTTTAATACCATGTAGAAATTTCTACAAATTTAGCTCTAATACCATGTAGAAATTCTTTATAGATTAAACTATAGATCATAATATGCTAAAATATTTGACTGAATCTACTCTACTCATCAGTAGAAACAATAAACAATGAATGAAATCACGAAGCATATAAGAGAAATAAGTCAATCACACAAAACACAATGATTTTGTGGGGGAATCCAGAACTAAAAACCCTTTCTATCTTTATATTGCATTAATCAGAAAATATGAGAAGATTACAATTCTTTTCACGAGCCCGAGAAACCTCTACACTATCTCTATCTATCTTACTGTTTCCCAGGCAAGCTCAAGCCAATGCTTAGCAAAATGTTGTCTTGCCAAAGTCCCTATTTCCTTGTCTTGTTCCTCAAGTAATTAGCCCCCATTTAATATGGAAATTCTTTAATTATGAATTACACAATCCTTATAGGCCTTTCTTTGACTGCATGCAACATCGGTTTAATTTACATGTTTTTACAATTGATTGTACATTATCCTTGAACTCCAACCTCAACTGGGTTTTTATCTGATCTGACATGCATGAGCTAATTATGAGTGAATCTTCAATTTATTGGTTTATCAATATAAGAAACACCACACTGCACTTTAGGCAACACCCAACTATTTGGAAGGAAGCACCCCACTATTGTAGGTTGCACCCCATTATAGTAGGTTACACCCCACTACTGGACCCCGCACTAATTCCTCCATCAGTTGGAACTAGTTTAATTGACTTTATCTCAATTAGACTCAATTGAATAATTACAACTCAAAATAAACTCAATTAGTGCTCTTAATTGTAGGAGACACTCTACATGACTCTAGCTAGACCCTCAACTCGAATTAACTGAGCTAACTAAGTCAAACTAACTTAGTTAACTATTACAAGTTGTCATGATATGTGGAATTACAATTTTATTCCCAATTTAATTCAAGGAAAAATTAAATTAATATTTTTTCTTGATGTGATTTTTAACATTTCTTGTTTCTATTTTCAACAATAACTTCTACCTTTATATGAAATAATACCTTCTAGAAACATACCAAAATTTTGATATTTCCGTTGTATTGTTCCTTGCGGTAAAATATTCTTAATATGCATATCTTGCTAGTGCAACTTTTTGACCTGTATAATTATGCCCATCAAATCTATTTTGTAGATGTTAATTGTCACGACATGCATAAGACGCACTCTCCAACTTAGTGGATCAACTACTTGATTCTCTTTTCCTTTATTATATTTAATTTAGGAGTTACATTCTGCTAATAATTCAAACCATCTCACTTGTTGTGTGTTTAAATTTTGTTGCTCAAATAAATGTTGTAACTGACAATTATCTATTTGCAATTTGAATTTCTGACCCATAAGATAATGCCTCCACATTTTAAGTGCAAGGATAATAGCCACAAGCTCCAAATCATGGGCAACATATTTCCTCGTGTTCCTTTAATTTTTATACATTCATAACAAATTACCTTTCCATTTTTCATGAGCAATCCACCCAACCACTTTTTGCTTGCATCAGTGCATACCAAAAAATCTGCATTCGAATATGCAATATTTAATACAAGAGATTTGGTTAATAAAGATTTTAATTGTTGAAAGGTTTCTTCACACTGATATGTCTGCTGAAATTTCACACCCTTTTTCTACAAATGTGTAGTGAGGTGTGTTAATTTGGAGAAGGCTTTGATGAATCTCTTGTAATGCCTTGCCAAGCCCATGAAAGACTAGAGTTCTGTCATGTTATTTAGTGCTTTCCATTCACTGATAGCCTTAATTCTCTCGACCCATAGTCATTCCCTCTTATGAAATGATGTGACCAAAATAATGGATTTGTCTTTAATGAAAATATCATTTACTCATGTTGGCATATAGAAGATGCTCCCTTATTACTTGTAGTATCAATCTCAAGTGTTTTTGATGCTCCTCTTCAAATTTAGAATATATTATTCCATCAAAAAAATAATGACAAATTTATCAAGATTCCTTGAAGACTTCATTCATTAAACACATAAAGACTCTTCGAATTGGATAAATCAAAAGAAACTACAATGAGCATATAATTTCCATAATGAGTCTGAAATATCAGTTTACTGTTATCTTCTTGTTTAATCCACAGTTGGATATATCCCAATCTTAAATCAATTTTATAAAATATTCTTGCACCATGTAGTTGATCAAAGAGATTGTTAATTCTCAGTAATGGGTATTTATTTTTAATGGTGACTTTATTTAATTGCCAAAAATAAATACATAGTCATAGTGTACCATCTTTCTTTCTAACAAAAATAACCAAAGCACCCCATGGTGATATACTAGGGCGTAGCTGCCTCTATAATTATTTAAGTTCCTAAGTACTCATTATGTATGGTCTCTTAGAAACTAGGACAAATCTTGGCAAAATGTCAATAGAAAAATCAATCTCCCTCCTTCGAGGTAATAGTGATATTTCTGCGAATTCTTGTAGCACTGGGTACTTTTCTGTATCAAATTGCTAGTCCATATTTGATTCCTCAAAATGAGCTACAAGTTTTTGGCATCCTTTCTTAAAATCAATTTTCAATTTCAGGGTTGATATCTCTTTAATGGGTATTGGCCTAGGAATTCCTTGGACCTGCTTCTATTATGTAAGGCCTCACCTTACCAACCATCAATAATATAGAGAAGTAGGGGTCACATTAATCATCAATAGTCAATTTTATTTTATTTTTCATTACTAACTTAGTTATCATGTAATCATGTTCCTTCATCTATTTCAATATAAAAATGTCACATAAGAAGTCAAGGATAACTTTCCCTTAAAACCAATTCCATAACACATTTCATCTCAAGTTTAAAAGATGATAACATGTGCTATTTTCATACTTATACATGAGATTTATGTAAGACTGGAAATAAATTCCACCATAATTCCATGTGCGAACATTACGTTAGATCAACCTATTTGATTTCCTAGATTATGATAAATAAGATCTACCTATTGACTCTTGATGTCATAACCACAAAACTATCATGCTTCTATTACAAAAATCACATATAGTGTAAGAGTATTAACCTACCTATAACAAGTTAATTGAGGGAAGAATATACCTCTCTTCATCAATAAATATAATAAATATGATATGTTTATGAAATGGAATCACAAAATACATTGACCCAACAACATTTGCAAATTCATCAATTAAAAGTTCTCAAACCCAATTATTAAAGCAATGCTTCAATCATGATAATTGTATAGTGAATGCTGCAGCAAGAGAAACTACTATTGCCACTTCAGAAGCATATTATTCTTCAAAAAGTGCTAAGTTAAATAATGGACCTACATAAATTGGTCATAAGTAGTTGTTGTATGCAGTCATTGAAGCACAAGAATGCACCCATGACTACATGCAACACACACAAAACTTATTATGCTCAATTGCAGAAAATCCTACAGAATTAATCACTATAAAATTGTTTCCAACAAAAATGCCATTTTTTTATGAAACCTTTAGATAATAAAAGTAATAACTGTCATATTCTATATTCACACTTCAGAAAATTATTAAATTCATTATCATATTCATACAAAAAACTTGCAGACATAGGAAGCTACACCCATTAAATAGTCTATTCATAACTTTTTAGTACATAAAAACTACGGAAAGTCTTACTTATATGCACACAAGCTACAACCATTCAGTCCTTTTTACAAACAATTTGCAAACATTCAATGTACAACCATTGAGGCCTTTTGACAAACACTTTTCAAGCATGCAATCAAAATCCATTGAGGCATTTTTTCGAACACTTTGCAAGCGTGCAATCTACAAGCATTGAGGAATTTTGTCAAACACTTGGAAGCAATAAATTTGAGATTATTCTTCAACCTATTTATCTCATAAAATTCATAAATTGAAACTCGAAATTTTGGCATATTAAAATAGGGACTAAATAATCTTAGTCTTCCACCCAAAACTCGACAAGAGGCAAACATAGTTGGCATCGACTATTTCCAAAATCACCCAGACTTATGATTTAGGTTCTGAAACATGTTTTTTAGGAATCAAATTGAGGGTTACAAGTCCTGAATTATTACAAAACCACACATAGATGCATTTTTTTAAAGCTAGCAAATATTTTGACTTCATGAATTTCATTTACAAATTTTGTCAAACAGACGACATGCAAGCTTGAACTTTACAGTGATGCAAAAAAAATAACAACACAGAATTAAATTATAATTACTTATGTATCATCTAAATTATTTTTGAAATCATTTCATCCACTGTAAGTGAATTGAAGGGCTTTGAGATTCACCAAGAATTATTTTCATTCACTCATTCCTACAAACACATGGCAAGCATCCCGAACTATTTCAATACACGATGATTGAAAATCACCTCAATGATTCTCTTTGAAACTCGGTTGCCATCATTTTTTTTTTTGCATTTTTATTTCAAGGGCTAATATAGTCAATCCTACAGGTATATTCAGTATGCATCCATTTAACTACTATGGTAGGTTGCAAGTTAACACTTATTCATGCGTAATGATTAAAAAAATAATAGGATTTCCCATTCATAGATTTTTTCAAACACTTTGCAAAATATCCTGAAACCATTTCTAAATCATGCCTCTAATTACATGAAACAAAACCATAACTCATGGAACTCTTACCCAAGTCCTTTGGAATTACTTTATTGCAATTACAATAAACTACACCAATAATAATTCCATAAAATCATGAGATATAAACATCCATACATATATACCACTCTTAGCATTCATTTGCAACTAGCTAATAAGGTTATGGATAACATAAGCTCAAACCAAAACTAGATGCTTACAATAATTTAAATTTATACTTTTTATTATATGTTAAAGCTATATTATAATTTGAGGACAATGAAAATTATACTTAAAGATATATTCAAATCCAATCATTGAGAATATGATCCATCTTTGATCCCTTAACCAACTCATTTGAACCATCCAGTTTTCCACCAAACAATATCCAGTGAGAACTTCTCCCCCTGGAACCCTTGAGTTGTAAGAGCTCACAAGTAGTATCAAAATATAGTAGTAGAGAGATATACAACACAAGCTGAGGAAGATTAGTTTTACTTCCTCTCAATACCACTCATGTTCAACTCCATTTGGTAGAGCTAATTTTTAATTTATATTAGCATTTAGCTACTCTCCAAATATCTTCCTTTCACAATCTTCTTCAAATCTCTCAAACTCTTGGTATCACCAAGCACCTCCCCTCAAGTGAGAATACATGAGACACATATATAGGAGGAGCAACAAATTCTTATCATAAAGGAAGAGTACGCATGCATTTTATTCCATTTATAGGAGTGTAACTCATGGGCCATGAAGGAGAGGTATGCATGCCTTAGTAAAGGAGAGTGTAACCAATGCATTAAAGAGAGTGTAAGAGGAATATTTTATGACATGTATTTAATGAGTGTAAGAGGAATATGTCATTCTTTTATGAGTGTATAAAGAGAGTGTAATATATTATTAAGAGAGAGAGAGAGTTACATACATCCATGAGAGTCATCAAGGAGAGAGGTGTGAAGTGATTGAGGAGATGAAGGTGACTTGTAATTCCCTTTCAATAATAATATCATAGTCTCATAAGAGATAATGGTAGTATTAACAATATTAATAATATTGAGGATTAAGTTGAGATTGAACTCTTAGGATTAATTAATGATAATATAAGTGATTCTCCTTCAACTAAACTTGATTACCCATTGATTGAAGGTGATTTGTTATTTTTGGAAAGTCATACTCAAGATGCTAGACATGGCTTTCTATTTTTAGAAAGTCACTCCAAAATTGTCAGAAATGAGATTTTATTAAGGAAATTCATCCTCGAGCTGCCCATGAGTGGTATTTTTCTTCTGGAGAATAGGGATTCCACATCCCTATTGCGTGCATCTTTGTGCTTGAGTAGATTGATCCCTATTGCATGCATCTTTGTGCCCGAGTAGATTGAGGACTTTGCGCCCTTCTCTACTCCAAGGATCCAAGATTCCACACCTCGATATTTTAAATATTTATGACTTTGCATCCTAAACCTTTTATTATATATCCAAGACTCCACGCCTTTATCTTTCATCGATTTAGGACTCCACGCCCTAATCTTTTAATTATAGATCCAAGACTCCATGTCTTTATCTTTCATGGATTTAGGACACCGCGCCCTAATCCTTTTATTATAGATCCAAGACTCCATGTCTTTGTCTTTCATGGATTTAGGACTCCATGCCCTAATCCATTTATTGCATGTCCATGGCTCCACTTTTTTTTATCTTTCATGGATTTAGGACTCCACACCCCAATTTCCATGGATTCTCATCTACTCTTCCTTCAAACTCTGTGCTTCACCTTTAGGTATTGATTGTGAGCTTGTACCCATCTAATGGTCCATTGGTAATGTCTTGTTCCACAACTGGAAGAGATCACAACGGTACATATTATGATAAGCACACAACAACTAGGTGACCGAAGCCAACTCTATAACATATAAGCATATACATAAGTCTAACATGCATAACCTTATATCACTTCATCAAAATCACCCTCTCCAAGTGTCACAAAATTAAGCTTGCCAAGGTGGGACACTACATACTCCCCCTCTTGGATTAAACTTGGCCTAAAGTTTTCTTATAGTATATATATATATATAATATATATATATATATATATATATATATATATATATATATATATAAGGAATCAGGTTGTCCATGAAGACAAAACATACCATTATTAATCAAGTACCATGTATAGTTATGCTATACATAGATTTTGACATACACTACAATATATTCTATATCAAAACAGTGATCTAATCAAGCATATTATATCTAGGTATTATTATCTATAAATGATATAACATTTAAAACATTTATTCATATAAATGACAATGGTCTCACATCACACATGATTATCTTTTCCCTCTCTAATGCATTAAAAGTTCAATACTCTTTCATGTGTCATTCGTTTAGGTTCTATAGAAAAATTGAGCTTGATAACTCACAAAAAACTCCAACATTAGTTTTATAAACAACAATGATGGTCCATCCCATTTGACAATCAAACTTTCATACAAGAAGCATCAATCATCCACATACAATTTCCAATGAAACTATGCAAGAAAACATGATATCATATATATATAACCCACTCTTACATCCCACTTGATTAATGTCTTCTCAATCCAAGTTTCCCCTATTTATTCCTTAAGAAAGCTTTGTAACCAAAATCTTTAGGATCTTCCTACAATTTTATTTTTTTTACTAAATGTGTAATCTTTAGGAAAAAACACAATTTGAGTTTGAGGACACTTTTTTTCTTTAAACTAACAAGCTAAGGTTCCATGCAATCCTCATTGACCCATTTTTGTATTAGAGACGATTCCTTGAATTCCCATAATATTTGTGACTTCTCTTACTTGAGAATCAATTATGAATGACTATGTTTGAAGATCTTCATAAATTAAACATATCTTTTTGCAAGCTTGTAATTGAGAATAACTCTCATAATTATGCAAATACGATATCTATATTATTGAATCTATTTTGATAAGCGCAAGTCAACGTATTTTCCAACTATTAAATCGATCATGATTTCTATTCAATAATCAATTAGTTCATTTGTTTTTAGGCCTTATTGCTTACTATTAATACATTCACAAAAACAATCTATGAAAACAATTAATTTCTCAAACTATGAATAATCGTGTTGATTATAAATAAGATTTAGACTATCACAAGGGTATTTCTAGCCTAAAGATAAGTTTTTTTTTTTTTTAAACCTCTCAAAATATTACAACCCTTTGTAGGAGTACTAACTACTCATACAACTATACATCCAAACAAAAATTCCTAAAGCCATCAATATCTTCACATATAATACAATCATCTTAGGCTTCTAAATCATGCAATAATTCCAATGCCTCAAAATGTGATCTCACTCTCCTTCAATTTCTCTCTCAAAAAATATCACAAGCACATATTCTTGTAAAACAAGAACTCAAACAAGCGTTTAATTAATCACAACCCTTTTTCCTTTAAGTTCAAATAAAACAAATTTCTCACCACATAACATGTTTATCTTCAAAACATCTTATTCTCTTAACAATTTACAAGTTAATCAAATTTCAAAAAAGAATTTCATCAAGTTGATAAACAATATGAATTTTGAATCGATTGAAAAACTAACAACAGTTTATAGAAGTTCATGAGTTCAATCCTCATAATTCTCTAACTAATTAAGTTTAGAAAGAATTCAACCAATATGTAATTGATAAAATTATTAAGAAGACTATTATGTCTTTCCTAGACCTAATTTGTCTTAAGATAATAGAAAATATATTTCATCAACTTATCACAGAATCATTTTCTACATTTCAAGATTTTGAAAATTAATATAATTCTACTTGAATCCAACACATACAAAAGAATTACGATATTAGAGGATATATACCTAGTTCACACTTGACTCCATATATCAAAATCAATTATTTCAAACATTCTAAACCACCTAATGGTGTTCACTATGCCAATATTAGTATATTAATTTGTAATAAAAAAAATAATTGATTTAAATCTCAAGCAAATTCATGTTATGAATCTCTATCCATTCAACTTTAATTACACATAATCAATCCTCCTTGACCATGTCTATGAGATTCCATCAAAATATTTTTGTTCATTCTAACGAGAAGAATTACTTAGCTCATAGATATATAATATTATGAATTCCATGCCCATACCTTATCTCATTACTTAGCTCATAGATATATGTTATTATGAATTCCACACCCCTACCTTGCCTCATTAGTTAGATCATAGATACATGTTATTATGAATCCACATCCATACCCTGCCTCATTACTTAGCTCATAGATATATGTTAGTATGGATTCCACATCATCATTAGCTCATAGATATATGGTAGTATGGATTCCACACCCATACATAACTTAAGTAAATTGTAACCTTCAATTGTTCCATAAAATGGCTTCCACAACCCTTCATGCACCACTCATTTAAGCCTCTTGTTTATTAGGAAGGTTGTGCCACAACCTATTATTGGAGTAATTTTAGGTTATTTGATGCATAATGTCAACCCAACTACAGAAGACCGTGTCAAGGAAATCATAGGAATACCATTATTAATTGTTAAGAGTGTATTCCCAAATCATATTTTAACACATTGAATTAATGCACATCCATTACTAGTGAATCTACCTTCATAGCTAAAAGTGACATCCTTGAAGGCAACCTCCCTCAGAAGCCATTACAATAATCAGATATTTGTTAAAGCTAGCATTGCTCTTATTCACATTGAAATCAAGAAAACCAGGTGTGAACTCAGCACATTATCCAAAAAAACTCTTGATCTTCACACATCTTTGACTAATCTGATCAATCCACAGTTATGGGTAAAAATTGATTCGTCTTCTGCATTTAAAGCTTTTAGACTGGAAGAATTAACAAGTATATGAAAACCCCAAAAATTCACCAAACTTTTGAACAGGAAGTCGGTCTCTCATAGTTTGTGTGATGATTCAATCTCTCACTCTAAAATCAATCCGTCACAGATATCTTCCTTAAAATATCTTATCAATCTTAATCTTTTTCTCAACAACAATAATCTGTCTCCTAATATCACTGGGCTGACAACTGAATCTAATTATGATACTAATAAAACTGTAAATCACGCTCCATCTACATCCAGTGAAACACCATCTCAATCCCCCTACACAACTTAGGTAATCCATAAGAAAAAACCCTGTAGGTTTAATTCAGTCATGCTCATAGAAACTTCTGAGATCACCTCACCTGCACCTATTCGTAATTCTCCCACCCACACCAGACCATACAATACACTTCGACCTCAACCCATAGGTCACTCACTGTTTTCTACATCCAGCCAAATGTGCAACAACTATAATGAATTACCCCTAGACTTTTATAATAACAAATAGTTAACAATTAAGCGCATTGGACTATACAATTAGCTCCCCAACAAATGTGATACAACATTAATCCTTACGCCTCCCATATCGCACAATCCACTCCTTTCTTCCACGCATTTCACACCCCTAAACACATTTTCCTTGTAGTCCAGGTCAATTAACTGACTCTCATCTCATTCGAATAATCAATCAAGCCGAGAATTTGACACCACCGCGGCACATATAAATCATGATCCTCTACACTGCTCTGTTCTCAACCCACAGGTCAGTCTTTGACTAGTGAACCGATACCATTTTGATTCTCACCCTTAAAGCTCTCGCACTCCAAATCTGAAATTCCACTCCAGTCCCCCATGCAACTTACATCCCACAGCCCACTTTCCTCACAATCACTCAGTCGACTCTCATGGAATAAATCTTTTCCATCAAACCTGTGGCTTATCAACCATGTTATTCTCACCATAAAAACCGAACTGTTTTCTTCTCACATTATAACTAACAATACTTTAGATTCAAACTATGATTGGTCAGTTAATTCCTTAATTATATGTACAGCTTCGAATGAAACTCTTGTAGAAAACAATACTTACAATTCGCCACTTACTAACACAAACCCTACTAATACCAACACTTCAGATTACCCTAATAATACTAAACCTATTTCAGACAATAATAACACCTACACGAAGAATAACAACCCTAAAGACAATCTTGTTATCAATCTATCTAACCTTCAATTAAGTGAACGTATATTCCTCAACTTGTTGAGAAAAGGTTTAAATTTCTCTATCACCCTTCGTAGGATTACAATTGAAGACATTCTTTGCAACATTGAATATGGAATTAAAGACCTTCCTACAACATCAAGGAACAAATCAGACAGGATTGTTCTATTACCCTTAGAAAATTTAAACCCCCCAAAAGTAACATCAGCAAACATGAATATCTAGCTCTCAAATCTTTGAACTCCAACCCTAATGTTGTGGTGTTGAAAGCAGAAAAAGAAGGGGCCACTGTCATCATGAACAAAAATGAATACAATGAAAAAATGTTAGATCTTGTAAACAATAGTGGTTGCTACAGAAAAATTAATAAGAACCCATTAAAGCTTATCTCCAAAAATGTATGAAACTTAATCAAAATAAGCAAGATAGAAGACAACAAAAATCTCATAGTTAACAATCCATACATACCTAGAATCTATGGGGCTCCAAAACTTCATAAGGAAGGCATCTCCCCTAGACCCATAGTAAACACTATTGGTGGGCCTACATACCATCTCGCCAAGCATCTTGCCAAGAAACTAAAACCTCTAGTGGGAAAATCTAATTCCTTTGTCAAAGACTCTACCCAATTCAATGAAAAAATTAAGAACATCAAACTTGATCAAAATGACATTTTGGTAAGTTTCGATGTAACCTCTTTATACACCAATATCACTATTGATGATGCCATGGAAGTTATTTGCAAATTAACAGATCCTGACACATGGAAGCTAATTGGAATTTTCCTTAGATCCACCTTCTTCAACTTTACGGGGTATGTTTATGAACAAACTTGTGGTGTTGCCATGGGATCTCCTTTGTCCCCTATTATTGCCAATTTATTAATAGAATAATTTGAAGCCAAAGGCCTCATGACTTCACCCCTGAAACCCAAATTGTGGAAAAGATATGTTGACACGTTTATCATATGTCCTCATGGAAGAGAAACCATAGAAACTTTCAAGCAACACCTAAACAGTTTGTCCTCATCCATTAAATTCACCATGGAAGTTGAGGTCAACAATAGCCTCCCCTTCCTTGATATCCTCATCCCCTAGAATGATGATGGCTCCATATCTCACTAGGTGTATCGTAAGAAGACTCATACCGAACACTATCTGCATGTGTCCTCTCATCATCATCCCACCCGTAAACTCGGTGTCCTCAACACCTTGGCCATGAGGGATTTGAGAATCTCTGACAAGGAACACTTAGAAAAATAAAAATAACATCTTATAAAAGTTTTCCTAAAAAATGGGTACAACAAACGTCAAGCCATTAAAGCCATAAACAAAGCAAACACTAGACATAGGAATAATATTTTTTTTATAATATTGTAGGTAAAGTTAACCTCCCTTACGTTCTAGGGACCATTGATAAAATATCCTGCATCCTAAAAAAGAATAAGCTTTTAGCCACCTTCAAACCTTTAAACACCATTTGAAGTTGCCTCAATCCAGTAAAAGATCCAATTGATCCTAAGTGTCATAAGGCGTCTATTTAATTCCTTGTTCATGTGGAAAACCCTATGTAGGTGAAACTAGTAGATCCTTTAACACCAAAATCTAGGAACACTCTATTGATATTAAACATAATCGATCCAAAACATCAACTTTAGTAGAACATTCTTATAAAACCAAACATCAAATTTGTATTGAAAACACCCGCATCTTAGCTAGAAGTGATCACTACTTCCTGATGAAATTCAGAGAAGCCATAGAAATGAGTGAGCGCCCTAATAACCTCAATAGAGATGACAGATGGAGCATAAGTGAGAATTGGATTCCCACTTTACAATCCACTCTAACCCCTCTGTAAAACTCTCTCCAACCACAATAACAATTTTTAATTCAATAATTAAATCTATAATTAATTTTAATGTATTTTAATTTAATAATTATATTTATAATAATTAATGAATTTTAACAATCAAACTTTAAATTTAATAATTTTTTTAATTTAATCATTAAATTTATATAATTCCTAAAACTTTAAATCCCCTCAATTTTTTTTGAAATTTTGATAATGGAATTTATAATTAATTTTAATGAATTTTAATTCCATAAACCAAACTTTAATTTAAATAAAAAATTTAATTTAATAATCAAATTTATAATTAAATTATTTTTAATGAATTTAACTTAATAATAATAATAATAAAATTAATAACTATATTTATAATAATAAAATTTATTTTAAAGAGTTTTTAATTTATTAATTAAACTTTAAATTAAAATTTTTAATTTAATAAGTAAATTTATAATTAATTTAAATAAATTTTAATTTAATGAGTAATCTTTAATTTAGTAATTAAATTGTTAGTCAACTTTACAATTCTGAAAGGTTACTGTCGGCTCTTCATCTCAAACATCTATTTATTGAACTAAAAGTTAGACCAGTCTTTCATAGATCTTTCTCATTGTGATGATTAACCACCATCGCTGGTTCAAAATGTCAAATACTACAACTATCAAATGCGACATGAATCCGAAAACTGATTTACACAAAGGTAACTTTTGTTAAGTTTTCATTAATGTAGATAAGAAAAGAGTCAAAATTAACGTGATGAACTCAATCATCATGTTAATTGAATCTCAACCTTACACTTGTTACACATTCCCAAAGCATACACACCAAGGTCATCATACTATAATTTGTATTATGCTAATATTTTTCTGGGTAGATACAATTTCAGCTAGTAAAGATGGCTAATAGACCCATATCACAATGATAATGATGCATTAAAAATATATGCAACCATGCATGCATTCCACATATCTCACTCCTGCATTGACAATGAAGCCATAAACATGCTTGGGTTTAACACCCAACTTCTCAAGCACATCCTTTCCCAACATATCTTTAAGTCCTTTATCATATTTCTAGTAATTTGTCTTAACAAAAATATAAAGGAATATAAGAAATCATTATTTTTCTTTGACGAGTTTATAAAAGACATAATAATAATAATAATATCCCTTATGCAACCAATATGCTTCCAAGTCAACATACACAATAATTCAACATGCATGCAAAATCAACATTCATACGTCATCAACCTACAAGCAAGCATCTTGTCCCATTAACCCCTACTATTGTAGTTGGCTTTGATACCATATGTAAGGTCCCACCTTACCAACCATCAATAATATACAAAAGTAGAGGTCACATTAATTACTAATACTCAATTTTATTTAATTTTTCATTACTAACTTGGTTATCGTGTAATCATGTTCCTTCATCTATTTCAATATAAAATATCACATAAGAATTCAGTGATAACTTTCCCTTAAAACCAATTCCAAAACACATTTCCTCTCAACTTTAAAACATGATATCATGTGCTCTTTTCATACTTACACATGTGCTCTACGTAAAGCTGGAAATAAATTCCGCCACAATGCCATGTGTGAATATTAAATTAGATCAACCGATTTGATTTCCTAGAGTATGATAAATAAGATCTATCTATTGACTCTTGATGTCATAACCACAAAAATATCATGCTTATAATAAAAAAATCACATATAAGTGTATGAGTACTAAACTACCTATAGAAAGGTAACTGAGGGAAGAATATGCCTCTCTTCATTAGTAAATCTGATAAATATGATGTGTTTATGAAATGGAATCACAAAATATATTGACCCAACAACATTTCCAAGTTCATCAATTAAAAGTTCTCAATCCCAATTATTAAGGAAATGCTTCAATCATGAGAATTCTATAATGAATGTTGCAACAAGAGAAACTATTTGTACCAATTCAAAAGCATATTATTTTTCAAATAGTGCCAAGTAAAACAATGAACCTGTATAAATGGGGCACAATTAGTTTTTTTGTATAGTCATTGAAGCACAAGAATGCACCCATGACTACATGCAGCATAGACGAAACAATTTTATAGTGACTAATTCTGTACGATTTTGTGCAAGTGAGAAAATACTAAAGATTTAGATAATAAAAGTAACAACTGTGATATTCTATATTCGCACGTCATAAAATTACTAAATTCATTTTCACATTCATACCAAAAACTTGCAGACATAGGAAGCTACACAAATTAAATAGTCTATTCATAAATTTGTAGTACATAAAAACTACGGTAAGTAAGACTGTTACTCTTAAAATTTATATGCACAAAAGTCACAACCATTCAAGCCTTTCGGAAAACACTTTGCAAACATGCAATCTACAACCATTTAGGCCTTCTGAAAAACACTTTACAAGCATGCAATCAAAATCCATTGAGCAATTATGTAAAAGACTTTGCAAGTGTGCAATCTACAACCATTGAGGCATTTTGTCAAACACTTGTCAACAATGAATTTGATATTCACCTTCAACCTATTTATCTCATAAAATTCACAAATTGAAACTCCAAATGTTGAATTTTTAAAGTAGGGACTAAATAATCTTAGTCTTTCACAAAAAACTCGATAATGGAAAAACATAGCTGGCATCAACTATTTGCAAAATTGCCCATACTTATGATTTAGATTCTGAAACATGTTTTTTTGGAATCAAATCGCGGGTTATAGATCCTAATGGCTTGGATACCCCCTAATGTTGTCCTGAATCATTACAAAACCACACATGGATGCATTTTTTTAAAAACTAGCAAATATGTTCACTCCATGAATTTCATTTACAAATTTTGTTAAACAGATGGCATGCAAGCTTGAAATTAGAACTATCCAAAACAAATAACAACATAGAAATAAATTATAGTTACTTATGTGTTGTATAAATGCTTTTCAAAATCATTTCATCCACTATAAGTGAATTTAATGGCTTTGAGATTCATCAAGCATTATTTTCATTCAATCATTCCTACAAACATATGGCAAGCATCCTGAACTATAGCAATACATAATGATCGAAAATTACCTCAATGATGCTCTTTGAAACTCTTGGCTTCCATCGTTTTTTTTTTTTACATTTTTATTTTAAGGGCTAATCTATGAATCCTCTAGGTATATTTCGGGTATGCATTCATTTCCTACTCTGGTAGGCTGCAAGTTAACACTTATTCATGCATAATGATTAAAAAAATGGAATTTCCCATTTAGGGATTTTGTCACACTTCGCAAAATATCCTGAAACTCTTTCTAAAACATGCCTCTAATTACTTGAAACAAAACCATAACTCATAAAACTCTTACCCAACTCCTTTGGAATTTATTTATTGCAATTACCTTCAATAATATTTGGCTTTCCTTTCTCAAGTGCTATAATACCAAGGTTAGTACAATAAACTACACCAATAATAATTCTGTAACATCTTGAGCTCTAAATATCCATACATATAGATCACTCTTAGTATTTATTTTCAACTAGCCAATAAGATTCCAAATAACATACGCTTAAACCAAAATTAGATGCTTACAACAATTTAAATTTCTACTTTTTATTTTATGCTAAAGCTATACTACAATTTTAGGACAATGAACATTATACCTGAAGAGATATTCAACTCCAATTGTTGAGAATATGATCCATCCTTGATCCCTTAACCAACTCATTTGAACCATCTAGTTTTCCACCCAACCATATCCAAGGAGAACTTCTCCCCATAGAACCCCCGAGTTGTAAGAGCTCACAAGCAATACCAAAATATAGAAGTAGAGAGATATACAATGGAAGCCGATGAATATACGTTTTAACTCCTCTCAATACCACTCACGTTAAACTCCATTGGGTAGATCTACTTAGTGATTTATATTAGCATTTTTCTACTCTTCAAATCTCTCCCTCTCACAATCTTCTTAAAATCTCTCAAACTCTTGGTATCACCATGCACCTCCCCTCAATTGAGAATTCATGAGACACATATATAGGAGAAGCAACAAATTCTTGTCATAAAGGAGGATTAATATGCATGCCTTGCATTCTATTTATAGGAGTGTAACTCATGCCATGAAAGAGAGGTAAGCATGACTTAGTTTAGGAGAGTGTAACATATGCATTAAAGGGAGCGTAACATGAATCTTTTATGACATGTCTTGCATAAAATAGAGTGCAATGTTTTATTAAAAGAGAGAGTTCTACATAGATCCATGAGAGTATTCAAGGAGAGAGGTGTGAAGTGATTGAGGAAATGAAGGTGACTTGTAATTCCCTTTTAATAATAATATCATAGACCCATAAGAGACGATAGTAATATTAATAATATAATAATATTGAGGATTAAGTTGATATTGAACTATTAACATTGATTAATGATAAGTGATTTCCCTTCAACTATATTTGATTTCCCATTGATTGAAGGTGATTTACTATTTTTGGAAAGTAATACTTGAGATGCTAGACATGAATTTCTATTTTTAGAAAGCCGCTCCAAAATTTTCATAAGTGAGATTTTATTAAGGAAATTCATCCCTGAGCTACCCATAAGTGGTATTTTTCTTGCCTATTTCATGCATCTTCGTGCCTTAATAGATTGAGGACTTTGCACCTTCCTCTATTCAAAACATCCAAGATTCCACATCTTGAACTTTTAAATATTTAGGATTGTACATCGTAATCCTTTTATTATAGTTCCAACACTCTACACCTTTATCTATCATGGATTTAGGACTCCACGCCCTAATCCTTTTATTATAGATCCAAGACTCCAAATCTTTATCTTTCATGGATTTATTACTTCACGCCATAATCCTTTTATTATAGATCCAGGACTCCACATCTTTATCTTTCATGGATATAGGATTCCACACCCTAATCCTTTTATTGAAGTTCCAAGACTCCACATCTTTATCTTTCACGGATTTAGGACTTTGTGCCCTAATCCTTTTATTATAGATCCAAGACTCCACATCTTTAACTTTCATGGATTTAGGACTCCGCGCCCTAATTTCCATGGATTCTCATCTACTCTGCTTTGAAACTCTGGACTTCACCTTAAGGTACTGATTGTGAGCTCATACACATATGACGATTTGTTGGTAAGGTCTTGTTCCATGACCTACACACATAACAATCTCATAGGTTAAAGGAATAAAATTAATTTCTTAATTAACTTATTCACATTCTACCAAGGATTGTGCATGACTTCCACAGTCATTTATAATTTGAGCATCCTTCTTGGAAAATGAACATGTCTCCTGCTAGATCCTACTTAGTCTAATATTAACCATATATAATCATATAAATCGTGTATCATCCATAAATCATAATTAACCATATGCTCCACATAACTATGATCATTCATGGATCTATGTGTCCCAATCCTGGATCACCATCCATGTCATATACTTAGGATATGAAAAGAGAAAACATTCATAATATGCACTTAACCAAAATCATATTTATACAGACAATCGTAGATATTATCATAAGCACACAACAACTAGGTGACCCAAACTAGGTCTATAACATTAAATGATATACATAAATTCGACATTCATAATATTATATCACTTCATTAAAATCACCCTCTCCAAGTGTCATGAAATGAACCTTGCTAAGGTGGGACACTACCTATTATTCCTCATCATCAATACAAGTAAAAGACTTGTTGTAGCAATCATGTATTATATGGTGCTTTTAAAACCAATCCATGTCAATCAAAGAATGACATGTACCCAATGAAATCAAATTCCAGTCAATAGTTATTCTTAACCCATTCATCTCAATTTAGAATTCTATGAATAATTATATGACTTTTCTCTTCATACCTATAGATAGTTGTACTGGCCAAGGTATGGAATGTTTAAATTTCTTCAAATTAATTATTTTAACCATATTCACGTTAATATAATTGTGGTTGTCTTGAGAATCAAACTAAGTGGTGCCTCTGAGGTATCTCAACACATGTTTATCTACCTTCCAATAAATTTTGGTTGGCTTAACCATGGCTTCACTAGGTTGGTTAATTGCAAAACACATGTTTGGTTGTGTGTTCACCAAATACACAAGTGAACCCATAAGATCTCTATAAATAGTAGCATCAACTACTTCACCTGAAGTAGCATGCTCCTTCATGTTGTTACATGCTAGGGGAGTCTCCATGGGTTTGTTGCTCTCCATGTGGAACTTCTTCAATATCTCATTGGCATACTTGCCTTGTGAGGTAAACAGTTCCTCATCTCTTTACCGTACTTCCATACAAAGAAAGTAATGCATAAGACCTAGATCCTTCATCTCGAATTCTCTTGCAAGATCCTCTTTGTAAGATTTTATCATATTCTCATCACATGTTAGAATCAAATCATCAAAATATAATACTATAATCAACAATTTACCTTCAACCAAAATATGGTAAAGGTTCTCATCTGCTTCAGTTTTGGTGAAGCCCAACCTGGTAAAATAACGTCAATTCTGGTATACCAAGTATGAGGTGCTTGTTTTAGTTCATACAAATCTCGCTTGAGTATGCACACATGTGAATCCCTGTTGAAGGTCTCAAATCATTATGGATGCTCAATATACAGCTCTTCCTCAATCATACCATTGAGGAATGTTGTCTTCACATCCATCTGATGTATCTTCCATCCCATCCATGCTAACAGTGCTAGAATACATCTAATTGATGAGTAGCTTTCTATTTTAGAAAAGGTCTCATCGTAATCAATTACCTCTAACTAAGAGAACCCTCTGGCCACAAATTTGGCCTTGGGTTTCTCCACATTCCCATTTGCTGCTTGATTTACCTTGTAAAGCCATCAATAACTCACCATTGACTTGTTTTCTAGTCTTGGGACCATTTCCCAAACATTGTTTATGATAATGGAGTCATACTCATCAACCATGGCATCAACCCATACCGGTCCTCAAATGATGATGGCTCAACCTCTACACTCTCACTCATCAGAGCCATGTATCCATTGTACTCATATGGTGACCTCCTCTGCCTATGTTGTGAGTGGGTGCTCCCACATTTCCTCTAGCATCATGCATAAATATTTCAGCCTCTCTCGTGCGCTTCCTTCCATATATGGAAATCTCTACATGAGTGGGTGATTCCACTTTCTACTCCTCTGCATGTGATTGCTCCACATCATCCTTAAGTTTCTCCTTTGGAGCTAAAATCTCCTCATATTCATGTAACTGAATTTCTCTCTCAAGGGAACATCTAATGGCCTTCTCTTCATTGAACTTCACATCTCTATGAACCACTGTCATCCTTCTGGATGACAGGTACACCTGATAGTTGTGAGGTGTATTAGTGTACCCCACAAATATTCCCAACTTAGTTTTTGGTTCTATATTTTTCCATGCATCATTGGTAACATGGCAGTAGATTGATGAACCAAAGATACTAACATGTGCTAAATTTGGTTTCTTACCTAGAGAATCTTCTTCTGGTGTACTCAACTTGAGAATTTGGTGAGAGATTTTGTTCTACAAATAAACAATTGTGTTGCATGCTTCAACCCACAAGTGCAAAGGTAGGCCCTAATCATGTAACATCGCCCATGCCACTCCCAAAATACTTTTGTTCTTCCTTTCAGTCACCCTGTTCTGCTATAGGTTATGAGGTTCTATTAACTCTTGTCGAATTCCTTCTGATGCACAAAATCTCTTGAACTAATTTGACACATATTCTCCACCATTATCGATTCCAAGAGATTTAACTTTCCTACCAGTATCTTTCTCGATAAGTGCTTTAAATTCACAAAATTTAGTGAACTTCTAATCTTTCTTCTACATGAATAAAATCCAACGCTTGCAAGAAAATCGTCAACAAATATTACATAATACATGTGCTTGGTTGTGTATGTTGTCGAGAATGATCCACACAATATGATTGAACTCGAACAAGGATCACTTGTGATCGATTGCCTTTATCATGAAAGGAAGCTTTAGTGTACTTCCCTAATATACACCCTTTTCATGTGTCTCTCTACTCTAGTGTACCCTTGGGTAGTCCTCTAGAAATTTGCTGCATGATCTTCAAAGCTCCGTGTTGCAAGTGACCCAATATTCTATGCTACAAGTCATTGATGTCTCGGCTTTGCACCTTCTCTGCTTTAGTTCTCAAAGAAACGCAATCTGCTACATCCAATCTGCAGAGGTTCTTCTTTCGAACTCCTTCTAGGATAATCCTTCTCACCTTTGCAACACACTTTCTCTACTCTACTAGATCTTGAGCATCAGTTGTTGGAGGCTTTGGAATATCATTGTCTATGAATTCCTTATGCCTATTGTCTTCCAAAATTGCCTCCATGTTTTCCTTCCAAGAAATATAGTTCGAACTACCCTCAAGGGCATATTCAAGGCTCAATTCGTAGAACAACATCCTGCTGGCTCTGAAGTATGATGCTGCAAATTCAATTTCTCTTGCAAAATACAAAATCGTATTCTCCTCTTCTATAGTGATTTTAGCTCTGATACCATGTAGAAACTCCTTATAGATTCAAACTGCAAACTGTAATATGCTAAAATAATCGACTTGAATCTTCTCTACTCATCAACAAAAACAATAATTGATCAATGAAATAACGAAGCAGAAAAAGGAATAATTCAATCACACATAACACATAAAATTTCTGGGGAAAGTCACGGCTAAAAACCCATGTTATCTGTATATTGGATTAATCAGAAAATTTGAGAAGATTGCAATGCTTTTCGCAAGCCTAGGAAAACTCTGCACTATCACAATCTATGTCACTTATTCACAAACAAGCTCTAGGCAATACTTAGCCAAAAATTTTGCCTACCAAGCTCCTATTTCCTTGTGTAGTTTCTTAGGGAATTAACCCATATTTAATGGGGAATTCCTCATCCATACTTTTGCTATCCATCATAGGCCTTCTCTAATTGCAACACCACATGTACAATTTAGATGATTATACAACTGATAGTACACTGTCCCTGAACTCTAATCTCAACTAGGTCTTTCTATGATCTGGCATGCATGAGTTACTTATGAGTGAATCTTCAGTTTACTGGGGTAGAATTTTTCATTACACTGCACTATTATAGGTTACACCTCACTACTAGATCTCCCACTAATTCCTCCATCAGTTGGAACTAGTTTAACTGGATTTAACTTAGTTAAACTGAATTAAATAATTATGACTCAAAAGAACTCAACCTGGGACCCTAAACCACTCAACGTGACACTATATAGACTACCAACCTGAATTAACTGAGCCAACTAACTCAAATTAACTTATTTAACAATTACAAGTTGCTATGAGAATTAGAATTACAATTTAATTCATAATTTAATTCAGGGACAAAATTAAATTAATATTTTCTTGTTGCTATTTTCAAAAAGGGATATGAACATAAGCATGAGTATCTAATGGTCATGGAGAAAATAGACCCAAAGAAATAAACCTTTAGGAAAAACCAATAAGTATTAAGATGAAAGTGCTCCACTATAAAGCTGATAATGAGAATTTGATGAAGGAATAACAACAGATTAACAATTAAATTCTATAGATTCTAAACAATATTCATAGGGAATTGGACCAACAAACGGATTCCAAGAAATAATTTGAACATATGGCCAAAATTATGGAAAGATATGTTGGGATCTCAAGGCATTCCAAGGGTGTTTCTCATCAACACCATCATTCAACAAAAAGGACTAGTAAAAGGGATTATTCTACTTTTGAATCAAATAGTATCCCTAGTATTTCACCTCTTATAAAGACCACCAAGAGATCTATAAAGGATTTTTTGCAAGGGGATCTAAGGAAAATCAAACCCCCCACCTTTAATAGAGAAGTCAAGAAAGGAGAGGAGCCAAAAACTTGGTTGTTGGAGATGAGAAAATATCTCTAGCTATACATTAATTCTTCAAACGTAGAGGCTAGAATTTCCATATATCATTTGAAGGGTAACGCCAACCTATGGTGTGAGTAGCTCAAGCAATAAATCATTTTGATGAAATGTCCCCAACCCCCAGTTGAGAAACACTACTCATATAGTACAAAATAATTATAATTAAATTAATTTGTGGAACCTTACAAGGTAATTCAACCATACTTTCTACCCTGTGTGGAGTGAATAAAATTAAGATGAATGAAACACTATATATCGTGAATTCATTACTTTTCATACATAGGTTACCAATGCATAATAACACACACGAAATAGATGTACATTAACAATGATTAACCAGAACCATGAAACTAGAGTTTGACATAAAAACATTAATAAACATGGAAAACGTATATACATCCATCCATGAGAACTTAGGAAATTATCTAGTAATAAAAAGTCAACTAGTTCTGGGCTTTCAACATTCCACTCAACCATAAACCACATGGTACATGAGCTCAACCATTGGTCGCCCTCGAGCTGGAACAAAAACTCCAAAGGCAACAAAAGATAGATAACAACAAATCCCAGAGTATGACACATATCCTAGTAGCCTTCACCTCCAACTACAGTCTCATGTACCCCTAATCGAAACCCAAGTTGTGGAACCTAAGTCCCTCGATCGTTATGACCATTCAGGAGAACTTATGGCTGTACAAGATAATTTGAGCCTGCAACTCCAAAATTCCTATTGTCTCTAGTTTCCAAGGACTATAGCCAAACCAAATAACCCCCTCGGTTGATGCCATACCCCAACCTAGGACTCTTCAACTATCTCCAGCCAAGTTCCCCACTAGAAATCCATGGCATCAAGCCATAATTAGAGCCAACAAACCCTTTAAGCCACCAAGATCTAGGAGATGCTTAGGATTTCACATATATTTGGATGTATCTAACTAGTACAGTTAACTAAATAATCACACCCGAGATAGTTCTAGAGTCCAACTCCATAACTCCTTGACTCATCAGTCACCAAGACTGAAATTACTCCCTCTCCAACCATGAACGGTTGAATAATTACCTCATAGTAAAAACTACACTTATTTTTATCTGCATGGCCTTATCTTTCCATGTTTTACTTTCCAGATCCATGCGGGCCATAGGGTGCACTTTTCCCCCATACTCTTTCCATGGAGTAGGCTCTGTAGGCAACCTGATTTTATTAATATTAAAAATATATACAAATTTAAAATATTTACATCGTTGCTTCCCTTGACACTTAGCAACTACATGGGAACATAGGTCAAATAATATAATATGTCATCCAGATCACCAACATAATAGTCAAAATTATTTCCAACTCATGAGCCTAATATTTCGAGTACATATATTTAAATTATCAAAATAGGTAGGGGTAGTACATTCCTCCCCGTTAATTTTATGCATTGTCCTTATTGCATCGTATATAGAAATATAGAAATATATACAATATTTCAATAAAAAGGTTAGGGTATTCTACTCTCTTGAATTATTCTTGCTCCCAGGTCACATCTTCAGGACCGAGCATGGTCCATTGCACCTTTATCATGCATATGGTTCGATTCCAGAGCACCTTGACCTTGCTATCGAATATTTGTACTAGATGGACCTAGAAATATCCCTCGAGTTCCACCTGAATCACTTTCCAATCAATAACATGATTAGTGTCATGTGCGTATTTCTTAAGCAATGAAACATGAAAAACGTCATGAATATGTAGAGATGCAGGTAATTCAAGCCTATATGAAATGGGGTGAATCCTCTATAGGATATCAAATGACCCATAATATCGCGTTGCCAACTTGCCACAATTTCCCAATTTCATTAACCTCTTATTTGCTTTTACTTTCAGACGTGCTATCCAAATGTAAAGTCCTTGTATGTTATACTTCTATCTACATAACAAGTTTGTTTAATTTTAACCATTTTCTCTTCCATGTCCTTGAGAAATTAAGGAAAAACCATAAATCTATCCACTACTCCAACTCACAGGGGTATTACATTTCCTGTTGTACAAAGCCTCAAATGGGCTCATTTTTAATGATGCATATTACATGTTATTATATGAAAATTATACCAAATGAAGGTATTCTTCCCATTTGGATGGTTTATCCATCACATACATCCATAACATATCCTCAATTATTTGATTTACCCACTCAGTATGTCCATCAAAACTGGTATGTTATGTTGTATTAAAGTTTAAATTGGTACCTAGTCCTTTAAGTAAAATGATAGAATAGTTGGATGTGAATTTTGGATCTCTATCTAAATTATTTCCTTAGGCAACCCATGAAGCCTGAAAATTTCCCACATATAATAGTTTGCAATATTTGTTCCCTCATGCACTGATTTCACCCAAATAAAATGGGTAGACTTAGTAAGTTTGTCCATTAACACCATTATGGAATCATTCCCTCTTATTGCTTTAGGAAACTTGGTAAAACAATCAACCGATATGATATCCCACTTCCACTCAGGAATGGGAATTGGTTGAAGAAAACCAGCTAGGTGCGTATGCTCATCCCTCACCCATTGACATTCCTTACATCTAGCTATTTAATTAGCCACTTCCCTTTTTCATCCTGACCAATAAAATTGCTTATCGACTACTATCAAAGTTTTTCGGTATATGAGGTGACCAACATATGACATCCTATGAATTTCATGTAAAATTATATCTTTCATAGTTGGCACATTTGGCACATAAGTCTACCTTTATATGAAAAAATAACTTCTGGACCCATACACAATTTTGATATTTTTGTTGTGATGTTCCTTGTTGTAAATTACTCTTAATCTATATATACTATTGGTCCAAATTTTCATCCTGTATAATTCTATCCATCAAATATGTTTCATAGCTATTAATTTCCATGCCTTTCATAACATGCACTCTCTAGCTGAGTGCATTATCCACTGAATTCTCTTTTCCTTAAAATGTATTTAATTTCAAGGTCATTTTCTGCTAGTAATTCCAACCATCTCACTTGTCATGCATTTAAATTTGGTTGCTTAAATAAATTTTGTAGCCCACAATGATCTATTTGCAATTCAAATTTCTAGCCCATAAGATAATTCCTCCACATTTTTAGCGTGTGGATAATAGTCAGAGGCTCCAAATCATGGGAAATGTAATTCTTCTCATCATCCTTTACGTTTCTAGATTTGTAACAAGTTACCTATCCATTTTGGATGAACACTTCACTTAGACTGTCTTTGCATGCACTACTTCATACTAGAAA
The DNA here is from genome assembly GCA_000404065.3 of Pinus taeda. Classification (NCBI taxonomy): domain Eukaryota; kingdom Viridiplantae; phylum Streptophyta; class Pinopsida; order Pinales; family Pinaceae; genus Pinus; species Pinus taeda. Next base: position 60,815 of record APFE031180804.1, on the reverse strand, counting down.
ATGTGCATTTACATCCACAATTTTTCATACCATAGCTTGGCTAATAAAACTTTTAACTGTTGAAAAGATACTTCACACTCATATGTCCACTAAAATTTCACACCTTTCTTTTGAAATATGTAATGGGGTGTGCTATTTTAGAGAAGCCTTCGATGAATCTCTTGCAATACCCATCCAAGCCCATGAAAGACCAGATTTATTTAAATTTCTTTAATGTTGTCCATTCAATGATAGCCTCAATTTTCTTTGGATCCATAGATATTCCCTCTTCTAAAATTATGTGACCTAAATAATGGATCTAATCTGATAAAAAGAGCATTTACTCAACTTGGCATACAACTAATGCACCCTAAGTACCTGTAGTACCAATCTCAAGTGTTGTTGATCCTCCTCTTTAGATTTAGAATATAATAAAATGTCATCAAGAACTATAATGAAAAATTTATTCATATATTCCGTAAAGACTCTATTCATTAAAAACATAAATATTCTCGGTGGATTGGATAAAACAAAATGAACTACAATGAACTCATAATATCTATAACGAGTTTGAAATGTAATTTTAATGATATTGTTAATCTAGGTTGTCATTGATGTCAATATGGTAGTGGCCAGGATGGAAAATATTCTTGAGATGCTACAATGTCATTGATGAAGATGCCAAGTCACTAAGGAAGAAGTGCCGAGTGTACCTTCATGATCTAGGAGCTCTTGATGAACTATGTGATGAATGTCCTTATCTTTGATGGTCTTGATGATCTTATGAATCCATAACCTTAGATGTCCTTACCTCCAATGATCTTGATAATGGAACACTATATGATGAAGATGAAAGACGGCATGATGCATACGATTGATGACACATCACTATCTTGGGGACATGATGACATATATGAGCCTAGGAGTCTTGATGAAGAAACCAAACAAAAGTAATGTCGTCCATGAGAATCCCATCCATGAAAAAATGTTGTTGTCCTATGTTTCTACACTAAATAATGACCAGCCCCATTAAAAATTATGTTTCACCTCCTTAGAGGCTGAATCTCACCATGAGACCTTCACCATATTAAAGAGCATAATTTTTCCTTTCCAATGAGCTATTACATAGCCCAAAACTCCAAGTGGTTTGAAAGTTATGAATTTTTGAAGTTAATTTATTAAATCTTTACATGGAGCCGACTTGAGTAGCCTACACAAGTTGGCCTCCAAATAGGGGCGTGACTGTTAATTTAGGAATGAAAAAAGTGTATATATAAGAGGTTTTGTGACCTCTCTTTTTGCTCAGAATTTTGGTGGTGATCAACAAAAGATCAATAGAGGAATTAAGGAGATCAAGGATGATTTTTGGAATGGTTGCTTGGGTTAAAACTATGAATTAAACAACTTACAACTTAGACTTGTGGTTGTCTTGGACCTATGAGAAGAAATTTTTCTCGGTTCACTTAAGGACAAAATCTAGGACCAATCTATAGGACTTCAGACCTTGACCTTGAAGCTCGGATCCTCTTGTAGTTCATATAGCAGATCTCAGACTTGGACTGTGGTAGGTTGTACTATTGAATAGTGACAATATTTCTATAGCTCGAATACATCATGAAAGGCTCAGCTGTGATATGAAGTAGCTTGGATCCATGTGGCTCTATAAACACCCTTTACAATGGCTGGATGTTGTACTTGAAAATCTCGGACCTGTGGCATAATTGTTGATATTCTTCTTTGAGATAAAAACTAAAGGAAGTTGCTTTCCACATCCTTGGAAGATTGGCTTGACACAAGATCTGAAATAGTTTTTTCTTTTGTGCCCATTTTGGAAAACCTTCAAGCAGATTTGTGGACAAATTTGTGAACAATCTTCGAGCTTGTGTAAGATTACCTCGGGCACCTATTTAAAAATACTTATAGCTAACCATGGATAGAATATTGAAGTTGATCCTATAGAATTTATGATGTAGCATGTTTTTGAGTATTCATTGAAAACATTTCAGACATTGGTGAGACCAACTTATAGAAGATCTATTGTGCAGACTTAAGTTGATCTTCTACTATATATTGGAGTATCCTTTTGAAGCACGTTGAATCAGATATTGGACTATATATTGGAGCAGCCTCTTGAAGCATATTGAATCAGATCTTGGAGAGTATTGTGGAGCATCTATTAAAAATCTGATGGAGAGTATTGAAGATACTCTTTAAAAGGTTAGCTTGAAGAAATTTTTAAGACTTTTATTGAAGCCATTATGGAGAGATATTGAAGAATATTCCATATTGGAGACATTGTGGAGACACCATTGAAGACCATGATGAGGAAAACATGATGAGGTGACCTTGGAGGATTCTCTTGGGTACAATGAAGTGCAGTGGAGATACCTTCTAATTGAAAGGGTTTTCATTGATGATGTTGCACGGACATTACAATGAAGCTGAAGATTGATAGGGCTCGATGAAGAAGGTGTTTGGGAGCTGTGAAGTACAACCTAACATATCTTAACAAAGAAAAGCTATAGTATTGGTCTCCTTGGAGTTGGTGCTCCTAAACTCAAGGTTGGTGCCTTGGATAGGATAGGGTCAAGGCCCTAGAGGTCGTAGCCTCACTAAAGTCCAAGTAGGTGCTTGGCACATGCTAGGTTGGAGCCTCGGTGCCTTCATCAAGGGTTGGAGACCTACACAAATTGTACATGATTCATTAATTTATTATATTAAATATTCTAAATATAAATGTTCTAACTGGTAAAAGTAACAATTTAAAAGAAATATCGATTCACCCCCCTCTCAATATTTCCAACAGATATCTTCTTCATTAATATGCAGTTGGTGATATCCCAATATGAATCAATTTTATAAAATATATTTTCCCGATATCATTTATTAAAGAGACCTTCAATTCTTGAAGATGGGTATTTATTTTTAATTTTGACTTTATTTACTTGCCAACAATAACTACATAGTCGTAGTGTACTATCATTCCTTTTAGCAAAAAAAATTAGAGCACCCCACGGTGATACACTAGGGAGTATATAACCTTTCTTTAACAATTCATCTAGCTATATCTATAATTCTTTATGTTCTAAACTACTCATTCTATCAGTGGGAAAACTCCTAGCACCAGGATAATAGAAAAATAAATCTCTCTCCTTGGAGGTAATCCAGGTATTTATACAAATACATCAACAAATTGTTGTAGCACAAAGTACTTTTCTATATCAAAATTGATGGTCCATATTTGATTCCTCCAAATGAGCTCCAAGGATTTGGCATCATTTCTTAATATTTTTTTTTTCATTTGCATGGAAAATATCCCTTTGATGGATATTAGCTTAATAATTCCTTGTATCTGCTTCAATTTTCCTTCATCAGCAATACATTTAAAAGACTTGTAGCGATCAAGTATTGCATAGTGCTTTTCCAGCCAATCCACGCTAATTAAAAAACCATATGTACCTAGTGAAATTACATTCAAGTCAACTACTGTTCTCAGCCAATATATCTCAATTAGGCATTCTTTGATTAATTATTTAACTTTTATCTTCATACCTATATCTAGTTGTACTAACCAAGGTTTGGAATGTTTAAATTAATTCAGATTAAAAATTTAAACCAGATTCACATTAATATAATTGTGTCCAACTCCATAATCAATTAAAATAATAATGGAGTGTGTTATCACTCATATTTTCCCTTAGAAGTTATCAAAATAAGGGACACTCCAAGGTAACCACAAACCAATCTTTTAAGTACAGAATCTAGCCCATCTGTACTCCGAGAGGGCTCTCTCTTTATGATTTAGCTTCGTTTTGTGAGATATTAGGCTAGCTATGAAAGCTTGTAGGGGATTTTTGGTTGGGTTGTGGAATTCTAGGAACAGATGGATAGAGAAAGGCCTTCAAACCATTGGGCTATGGATTCAATCGAATACTGGCTTAATTGGATCAAATCACTTACTAAAGGGAAATCTCACAGGGAAAGGTAGTAAAACAAAAGGAAAATGTCAAGTTTAGGTGGATGAGATGGTCTTAACCAGGGAGAAAGGGAAATGAAGAATCCTTTAACCAAGGTCAAGAAGAGGAACAAAAGAGGCCTATAAACAAATGGAAATTAAGAATTCTTTGTTCAATTGGACCAAAGGGATAAACTACAAAGTGAGAATTCAAGAATTCCCTAACTATGATAATCTAGTAGAAAACATTGAGAAGATAAACAATTTAAAACAGAGTGCAGTAAAGCAATTTCTGAAAAATCATTACTTGTTTATCATTCAGTTTTTATGAAAACATATATGTTTATTAATAAACAGAGGAAAAACAATACTAAACAAGAGATATAGAATACTTATTTGATTTATGTTTGACACAAGTATCCCGTGAATAGTCTTTACTTTATTCCTTGATACAATAAGCCATACAAGTCTTGGCACAATAACACTTCAATTCCAGAAGAAAATGTCTATAGAAATGTCTTTGAATCCACCCCTAATACCTCGAAAAAAGAAGTATTTATACAAAATTTACATGAAAATATCTCATAACTAAGTGAGATTTATTCTAGGAAAATAAAATATCTATTTACACAAATATAGAGATAGATGGTCTCGAATATAGTGATAGATAATGAACTGATTTTTACTGTCCCTGTTTTTCTTGAAGGAGCTGGAGGCATTCTCTACAAATCTATATCTTGATGTTGTCTTAATAACTCTATGTTGGACATCTAATTTGATCTTTATAACTAATACTCTTTCACCTATAACTGATACTCTTTACGTGTTCACCAGTATTCATCCTTTTTACCAAATTTTACTGTGGTAAATATTTCCATTGACCCCATTGTTTACCATGGTAATTTATAGGATGTCAGTCATGTTGGTCCACCACTCATCCTTTGGTATTCTTATTTTTGTCAGCTTCTTGTAAATTTCATCTACTTCTGTATATTTTACAAAATTGGGTTGTACTAGGACTAAATGCTTTACTTCATGTTCAATAAAAGGGAGGTTCTCTAAACCATCATACAACACTTTCCTTATTGGTAATGCCTTGGCTAAAGATGAACTAGCTTGACTGTCAGCCTGCTGATGTAATTTGTTAATGTACTCAATCTGAACCATTAACTTATCATTGATGACTAAAGGACTGGGGGAGTCCTTTCATTCTAAAGATGTCAAATTTGTTCATGAACTCATCTATATCTTTCTTCGTGCTTTGACATCTTCGTTCGAGGCCTTGCATCAGATTCCTTTTGGTCAACACTTTCTTTATTCCGAGGATAGTAGCAGTCCTATCCTCAATGTATAATTGTTCTAACTGTTGCCTATTTTTACTGTTCAGAAAATTGATTAATCTGATGGCTTCCTCAGGTTTCATGCCTAGTTCTTCCCTGGTCTTCTTAATTTCTTCAAGAGCAAGCCTTACTAAATAAATCTGTTAAAAAATAATTTAAATTGATGACCAAATATCATTGATGGAATCAATGATATTGGTCCACAATATTTTCTTGATGTCCGTCAAAGGCTTTTCAAATGATAGATCCTTCTCCAATGCTTTAATTTGTTGTTTCATGATTTTGTTTTTCCTTATTTCTTTTGCATAATTCATCTTTGATATATCATATTTTTGCTCCATAGTAGTGAATTTTTCTTTTACTTTCTGTAGCTCTATGACTTGGAGTTTCATTTCTTCCATTGACTTAATTAAGTCCTCTGTGCTCTGTGTTGCTGTACCTGTTGTCTCTATGGGTGCAGTTGTTGCCAAAGGAATGTTTGGTGCTCAAACAGTTGTCAGTGTGGAAGGGACTGTTGTTGAAACTACTGGCACTATAGTTTGAGGCTGTGTAGTCAACTCACTTTGCCTTGACTGCACTGGTTTCTCCAATTCTTGTTATATTTCCTTCAGTTGCTTGTTTAACTTAAGGACCAAGTGTTATAGAAATTTTTGGGCAATGCAACCCCATTCATACATGTCCATAAAACAAGAGCTTCTAAGTCCCTAAAGTGTTGCTTCACACCCTAAAGGAACAAGGTCAGTTGATTACATCATTTCCTAGAAGTTCTCCACAGAAAACTGCTCAGAACTGGTCAAAACTAGACCATACAGGTTGCCCAGTGCAGAGGGTGCGACGCATCTCACTTTCTCAGAGTAAAACGTGTGATGCATACTAGAAAGCCCTTCTGTAGGGTGCGATGGGCGAGAGAAGACAAATGGCAGAGACAATTTGCAAGGTGGATGATCATGGAATCTTCTAGAAACTTCTCCTGTGACACTTGCCTCTCTGAATTCACCAGGATGAGTAAGAGATCATCAATCTCCAAGTGGAATCAAGAACTATCAGAGAGAGGACACTAATCAAAATCCCAGAAGCTGACTTCACCCCCCCTACAATCATCTATATATGGATTCCTCATCAAAAGAGATTTAGAGAGTGGAATCTTGTATCTTGTAAGGAAGTGTTTGTTGGTTTCTTGGTGCAACATCATAGTGTTGGGTGATCTAAGATTTTCATGAAGGTGAAAGAAGGGCTATGCTGAAGGATGACGCTGGGTCAGAAAAATGGGTTGTAATCCTCTTTGCTATTCTTGATATTAATAAAGCTATTCAAGTTTTCCTCCACATTCTTGTATGTTTGATGATATATGCATTTGTGTGGTCAATATATATCTGGTCCTATATTGTTTATGATTGTAGATCTATGTTCTTCGATAGTATTATGCTGCTTTGATTCCATAGGTGTTATTTGAAGCTGGGTAAGCGAAGAAGGAGCGGAAAAGATCTTTCAAAAGGGAGAGGAATCAAGCAAGGAACCAAGCGCAAGATTGAGGTTGGTGTCCTTTGTTCCCCTCTTATCTACTTCTCATAAAGGAAAGAGAAAGTAGTTTTGGTTTGTTTGTTTCTAAGATAGCTACCCATCTTAGTGGGACTAGCATCTCTGAGTGGACACTAGATTTCTCGATAACAAAATGGCGACTCCGCTAGGGATCGAATAGTTTGTTTGCTTGTCTATATTTGTTTTTTTTATAAACTTACAGACGGAGCCTAAATTCAAGCCAGCTAGCCTTCGAATTGCATTTGCTATGCAAGTGCAAAGTAGATCAATGTTGCTTCAATCTATATCCAGGTTTTGTTTATAAACTGAACAATCGATTTGAAAACATTCTAATTGCCTTCGTGGTGGCTCAAGTAACCTCAATAGATCAACCCTTGTGATTTATATTTACTAAACATCACTTGCTCGAACTAAATCCATGAACTGAGTTGCAAACTGTGATCAAGATCCAAGTTAAAGTCTCGTCTTGGTACTGTCACACCCTCTCTTCAAGGAAATATGGATGCATCGCACCTCCCGTGTGCTGTAGGTGGGATGCATCCCTGTTTCCATGTGTAACAAGTGCGATGATCAGATAAGGCTAATTTTTCCTTCAGACTTTGGTTTTTCTTCACTCCCTTCAGCTCTATTTAGGAGTTTTGCTGTCTGTGACTAGTATACCACTGTGGAAACCCCCTTCCTTTCCATCATTCCACCTCCATTGTGCAAAGAACTGTGAATGTTTTTGTGTATTATATGCCATTTTCAGTTCTCTTTTACAAAGAAGTAGCATAATCAAACTGTCGTTTCTTGATTTGGAAGTGTCACAAGTGTCATTTTCAGTCGTAGAAAAGAATCCTATTGTTCTTGATGGTCTATTATACTGTTACTCTTGTATTTTATTTGAATTAGTAGTTTTTCAAGTGTTGAAAACAATTTTCAATTCGAAATCGCAAAGTGTCATCATTATCTTCCTTTCGTTTTGAAGAGAGATTTGTTAGTATTGTCGCTTTGAAAAGATAATTCAGATTTGTACTCAACATTATTTTTGTCATTCACACATTAAGAAAGCGGAAAACAAATACATTCATGTGCATTTGCATTTAGACTGCTTGTTGGTTTAATTTATGACAGTGCATCTAATGTGTGCTCTGTGCTCTATGATGAAAGAATCTCATTTCTCTTTCCTTAATAGCTAGGGTTTTCATTGAAAAAGAAGATTAAATGATTGTTTATCATCTTAGATTGCATTTTAGGAATTATATATCTACATCACGTGGTGAACTTGAAAGGAAAATTTCTTAAGCAAGATCAACTGTAAAATAAATTCAATGAAAATAAAAACGCTTTGGAACCTAACGCACAACATTTAGAAGTCTAGGCTAGAGACTTATTCTAGTGTCGTAAAGCCTAGTAACTATCGCTTTCGTTGCTGGTTGGGTGATTCCTCCTCTTTGAGACGACAAGTGCCAGTATGGACTTGTGCTCCCACATACCGTCAAGTATATATTGGGAGACCACAATAGGCTATATCCTTTATCCTTA